>JAXIVJ010008400.1:0-55775 GCA_036785665.1 Chirona hameri
CATCCCGAGTCAGACGGGTTTACATCCCGAGTCAGAAGGGTTACATCCCGAGTCAGAAGGGGTACGTTACATCCCGAGTCAGACGGTTACATCCAGAATCAGAAGGGTTACGTTACATCCCGAGTCAGACGGGTTACGTTACATCCTGAGTCAGAAAGGTTACGTTACACCCTGAGTCAGACGGGCTATGTTACATCCTGAGTCAGACGGGTTACATCCCGAGTCAGACGGGTTACGTTACACCCTGAGTCAGACGGGCTATGTTACATCCCGAGTCAGACGGGTTACATCCCGAGTCAGAAGGGTTACATCCGAGTCAGACGGGTTACATCCCGAGTCAGAAGGGTTACGTTACATCCCGAGTCAGACGGGGTTACGTTACATCCTGAGTCAGAAAGGTTGCGTTACACCCTGAGTCAGACGGGCTATGTTACATCCCTGAGTCAGACGGGTTACATCCCGAGTCAGACGGGTTACGTTACACCCTGAGTCAGACGGGCTATGTTACATTCCGATCAGACGGGCTACATCTCGAGTCAGAAGGGTTACGTTACATCCAAGTCAGACGGATTACATCCCGAGTCAGACGGGTTACATCCGAGTCAGAAGGGTTACATCCCGATTCAGAAGGGTTACATCCTGAGTCAGAAGGGTTACATACCGAGTCAGACGGGTTACATACCGAGTCAGACGGGTTACATCCTGAGTCAGAAGGGTTACACCCCGATTCCGAAGGGTTACATCCCGAGTCAGAAGGGTTACATCCCGAGTCAGAAGGGTTACATCCCGAGTCAGAAGGGTTACATCCCGAGTCAGACGGGTTACGTTAAACCCTGAGTCAGACGGGCTATGTTACATCCCGAGTCAGACGGGTTACATCCCGAGTCAGACGGGTTACATCCCGAGTCAAACGGTTACATCCCGAGTCAGACGGGTTACATCCCGAGTCAGAAGGGTTACATCCCTAGTCAGAAGGGTTACATCCTGAGTCAGAAGGGTTACATACCGAGTCAGACGGGTTACATCCCGAGTCAGAAGGGTTACATCCTGAGTCAGAAGGGTTACATCCCGAGTCAGAATGGTTACATCCCGAGTCAGACGGGTTACGTTACATCCCGAGTCAGACGGATTACATCCCGAGTCAGACGGATTACATCCCCAGTCAGAAGGGTTACATCCCGAGTCAGAAGGGTTGCGTTACATCCCGATTCAGACGGGTTACATCCAGAATCAGACAGGTTACATCCCGAGTCAGAAGGGTTGCGTTACATCCCGGGTCAGACGGGTTACATCCAGAATCAGAAGGATTACATCCTGAGTCAGAATGGTTACATCCCGAGTCAGACGGGTTACGTTACATCCCGAGTCAGACGGATTACATCCCGAGTCAGACGGATTACATCCCGAGTCAGAAAGGTTACATCCCGAGTCAGAAGGGTTGCGTTACATCCCGAGTCAGACGGGTTACATCCAGAATCAGAAGGATTACATCCTGAGTCAGACGGGTTACATCCCGAGTCAGAAGAGTTACATCCTGATTCAGACGGGTTACATACCGAGTCAGACGGGTTACATCCCGAGTCAGAAACGTTACATCCCGAACTGCCGCGTCTCTGCTCACCAGCAGCGTGTTGAACTTCTTCAGCGCGGCAGTCTCGAAGACCTGCTTCTCCACGGCGTAGTCGTCTCCGTGGACTCCCTGCTCCTGCTGTCTCTCCGTCATGTTCTCAAACACCAGCTGTACAGCATATCGATAACGTCAGACACCCGAGGTTCCAGTACGTTCCCACCAGCTGTACAGCACATCGATAACGTCAGACACCCGAGGTTCCAGTACGTTCCCACCAGCTGTACAGCACATCGATAACGTCAGACACCCGAGGTTCCAGTACGTTCCCACCAGCTGTACAGCACATCGATAACGTCAGACACCCGAGGTTCCAGTACGTTCCCACCAGCTGTACAGCACATCGATAACGTCAGACACCCGAGGTTCCAGTACGTTCCCACCAGCTGTACAGCACATCGATAACGTCAGACACCTGAGGTTCCAGTACGTTCCCACCAGCTGTACAGCACATCGATAACGTCAGACACCCGAGGTTCCAGTACGTTCCCACCAGCTGTACAGCACATCGATAACGTCAGACACCTGAGGTTCCAGTACGTTCCCACCAGCTGTACAGCACATCGATAACGTCAGTCACCCGAGGTTCCAGTACGTTCCCACCAGCTGTACAGCACATCGATAACGTCAGACACCCGAGGGTCCAGTACGTTCCCACCAGCTGTACAGCACATCGATAATGTCAGACACCTGAGGTTCCAGTGCGTTCCACTTGGTTGAAAGTCGCCCAAAACATGCCAATGAGCGAGTGGGTCCTTTAAAGGGACTGTCCCACCTTCCCAAAAGTTGTCAAATGTACGCCGCTTGCGGTGACGAATATGAAGTAATTGCTGCCGAACACGACTATGACATTTGTTTCCCGCAAACAGTGCTCAATTTAATAAAAAGTCAAGTTTTAATATTTTGATTGATGACGTCATATTGAGCCGTAGGGCTTATTCGTTACAATTGTCAAGACCAAGCTCGAATTTATCTTCGATTAGACCTATGTGCAGGCACGTAGACATGATTTCGTCCAGGGGGGGGGGCGAAAGGGCCCCTTCCCGAGCGTTGAAAGGGCCCCTTCCCAAGCGTTGAAAGGGCCAAACAAAACGGATGAAAAGGCACGTTACAATGACGGAAAATGCAGTATGACAGGTACGGGATGGGCCATACCAACTTTTAGGAGCTGGAGTTAGCAAACTGCCATATCAAGTTTGGAACCAGCGACACCAATTTGGAATCAGCTATATCAACTTGAAATATTTTAAAGATCAAGACCTGGAATTCTTAAACAAATTGCGCGCGCGAAAATTTTGAGTCTTATGCCCTGGATATGCTTTCTCATCAATGCGTCGCATTGCGTATGGTGCGGACCGCTAAAATGCTATATTGTGCGTTTAAAAGTGCGATAAAAAAGTGCTAAAGTGAATTATTTTGCCCAATTATATAGGAAAGTAGCAACATAACACATAAATGCGCCGAGAAACGGGACGTTTTTTTTCTAACCCTATATCATTGAATCTGTAGTTAAATTACGCCGCGGATCGGCGGATTTTTTAAAAGTTTTATTCCCTGGACAACAGCATTCTTACTGTTGAAAGGCCCAGGGTCCCTTCAGATCTTCTAGGGGCCCGTCCGACCTTTTCAACGCCTTTCCGACCTGTTCAGGGACTCATCTGGGATCCGCGAAGCGAAAAGACATGATGTGGAGTGGGTGATAGATATATAAAATACAAAGAGGGTTACTCTACAAGGAAACAAAATCGGAGCTTTCGGGTATATTGTAACACCCTGACGAAGGGTGTTACAATATACCCGAACGCTCCGCTTTTAATATTTTTATGGTGGAGGAAGTGCTCTTTGTATTTAATCTTCATCTGGGATCTCTACGTGATTTTGGCCCTTTCGGTCTGACCAGGGACTCTTCTGACCTTCCAAGAAGCCCCCTTTGTGTGTCAAGGGGCCCATTCGGCCTGTTCAGAGGTCCTTC
Source organism: Chirona hameri (assembly GCA_036785665.1). NCBI lineage: Eukaryota > Metazoa > Arthropoda > Thecostraca > Balanomorpha > Balanidae > Chirona > Chirona hameri. Next base: position 3,600 of record JAXIVJ010008400.1, read on the forward strand.
CGACCTGGCCTGGGCTGCACTGGCTGCTTTGTCGCCCTGCCGACATGCTCAGGGGGGCCCTTCGGCATGCCCAGGGGCCCCTCCATTCTGGCTAGGAACTCATCCGGCATGTTCAAGTGCCCTTCCGACCGGCCCAGGGACCCTTTCGGTCTAGCCAGGGGCCCCTCTGATTTGCCCAGGAGCCCTCCGATCTGCCCAGCGACTCTTCTGGTCGGACTGCGCTGGCTGCTTTGTCACCCTGCCGACATGCTCAAAGGCCCTCCGATCTGCCCTGGGGCCCCTTGCTGGCTAGGGGCCAATTCGGCATGTTCAGGGTCCATTCTTACCCACCCAGGGGTCCTTTTGGTCTGGTCAGGGGCCCCTCCGATCTGCACAGGGGCCCTTTTAACTTTCCGGGAGCCCTCTGGTCTCTCCAGGGGTCCTCCAGCCTTCTAAGGGGCCCTTCCGACCTGGCAAAGGCCTGCGCTGGCTGCTTTGTCGCCTTGCGACATGCTATGAGGGCCTTCCGACCTGCACTGGGGCCCCTCCGTGCTGGCTAGGGGCCCACTCGGTACGTGCAGGGGCCCTTCTGACCCACCTAGGGACTCTTTCGGTCTGGTCAGGGGCCCCTCTGACCTGCACGCCCCTCTGGCCCTTTGAACTTCCCAGGGGCCCTCTGGTCTGTCCAGGGGCCCTCCAACCTGCTCAGGGGCCCTTATGGCCTAGCAAGGAACTGCGCTGGCCGCTTTGTTGCCCTGCCGACATCATCAGGGGCCTCTCGACCAGCCCAGGGGTCCCTCTGTGCTGGCTAGGGACCCATTCGACGTGTTCAGGGGGTCCTCTGACCTGCTCAGAGGCCCTTTCGGTCTGGTCGGGGGCCCTTCTGACATGCAGTAGGGTGTGTCACTCGGATACTTTTTCTTCCCGATCAAATTCTACCACCGATTTTATCATGCGCGGCATGTGTGGAAACAATTATATGTCATTCGTTCCTTCTTATCTTTTGCCTACATCCGGCGCCGAGCGATCAAAGTTTCTCCCATTCCTTAACTATTGCGACCAACAGCGCCCCTATCGGCGGGCAGTGGAACTACTTCACCGAACGGTGTCCATAAGTCGATGTGGCCTTCTTGGGAGAAAATAATCAGTAAAATGCGCATTGATATATTCCTGAGAAGATATTCGTCTTCACATATATGAACTAAGCAGTGAAACAACAGTGAAATCAGTGAATAACAATGTCGATATTAACAAGTGATAAGGAAATGTATGGACTTGCCGAAGTACAGATGCGTGACAAATGCTTGTCCGGAGCAGCAGAGCGCGGTCTAAATTAACTACAAAAAACGTACGAACTTGGACAAAAAGCACAAAACTCTGCTGATAACTAACAACAAAAAAACCAAGTGCGGTAAACACTACCATCATAGTATGTATGTAGCGTTATAGCAGCTACTACAATGGTGCGAATGAATCTAGCATCCAGTCAGGCTCTTTGTGAATGACTTTTTGCTAGTGACATCTGGCAGCCTTCCACGGTGACGGAGCCTGTTGCAGATCCAGCCATGTCGTTGCGTTTCCCCGACCACGTTGCCGGCCGCCTCCGTTACCACCTTGACAGCACGTTCCACAGCGACTGTATGAACTGGATACGGGGGCACAACCAGCGGCGCGTTCCGGAGGCCATCCAGCTGTGCGTCGCTGCGAGCCATCGTCAGGGGCGGCTCGGTGATCAGCTCTGCATTCCAGTCCAACAAGTCGGTGTACTTCTCGGCCGCGAAGTTGACTGACGGGAGCTTGAATGGTCGGACATTCTGCTGCTGCGACTGCCGGCGACACTGCTCTATCGTCGTTACCGCTTGGTCTCGCACTTCTGAGTCTGTATCAGCGACCATGGCCAGTAAGAGCGCATCCGGGTGCGCTCAGTACGCGTTCCGCTGCAGTACTGGGCGAATGCTGTCCTGCAGTCCCTCGGGCAGGAGTCGCAGCAATTCCACGCTCCGCATCAGGTTCTTTGAGCCGTTTTCGCAGCTGCTGTGCAGTCGGATATTAAACCACATTGGAATGTAGTGCTTCATGAGGTACTCTACCAGCTGCTTTAGCTGGTCGGTAGGGTTCTCGCTGGACACGTACAGACGCAGTAGTCTTGTTGCCAGAGTCAGCCACCTGGAGCGGGGGGGGGGGGGGGGGGATGCAGGATAGCATGAATAATATACGATATAGTATATGGTAGATGTTATTATCGATGTTAAAGGAAGATAATGGCGGGTAGATGAGTATAATAAAACGGAATGAACGTATGCATGGTGGCGAACTTTTTTGAAATAAACGCAAATTAGGTACGCTATCAGAAACGTATGTTAATGTGAGTGCAAATACGCAAATATGTTACTATGAGTGAACTGTAAAGTAAGACTTCCGCCCCTCCTCACTTTGCTATTTTGGTGACAAGATAAACCAATTGCCTATAACAGTATGAATATTCAGTCTTTGTGCGTACCTGGCATGATTCACTGGTCCGATTTTTCGGTTGGCATCCTCTTCAGAGATGTGACCAGCCTCCACGGCCTTGGCCAGTGTGTACAGCAGCTGCTGATCGGTGCTCAGCTCTAAAAATACTGCTTCGGGCAGCTCTGGAACTTCACTGCTCACCGGCTGGAAGGTGCTGACTGGAAGGCGGTGTACGTTACCGCTGTTAGCCTTGCCGAGAGGGCCAGAAAATTACCTTGGTCCCGAGGTCTCTCCATCTAACTGACGGAACATCTCCCGTAGGTTCAGTTAATTTCCGTGTAACTGGCAAATGAACCAGTGTAGTGGCCGGTTTTTACTCAGTTCGAGAAGACGGCACACCCGCCATAGCGCCCCGTGTTCACAGCCGTGCCATCGCATCCAAGAACACATGCGTCAGCGACGCTGGTATCAGCGATAGTATCTATAACTTTTGCTTGGTCCATTGCCCGGCCAGTGTCCGGTGTGAAGTGCCCGAGGTATTGGCCTCCTGGCTCAGCTACTACTGCCACATGTTCCTCTACTGTTTCTGTTGATCGTCCGACGGCGGTGCGATCTTCTCGGCCATCGAAATATAGAGCTCTGAAATCTTGACCGCAGTCTCGCTCTCGCTCTTGGGCTGACACCTGTCTCAACCGATTTCTCTCCCGCCACACTTTTTTTGGATCAACTGCCAGCGACGTGTCGTCCTTATCTATGCGACCGATGTCTTCTTGGAAAGCATTTATTATTGCAGCTACAGCACGATTTGATAGTCCAAACCGATCAGCCGCTAAAGCCGTATTGTCAAGTCTCTCCCGATTCAAATCTGTCGTATCGGTTCCGTGGACATTCCATTTCAAGTTTTCATCAGACGTGTTCACGGAGCTCTCACGGTCGTCTGTACTGCTGCCAGCCTGCAGACCAGACGGTCCGGCTTCCATGTAGTCGCTGGGGGCTGCAACTTCGCTGGGTCCCTCAGTTACTTCAGTCTCTTTCCCTGACAGATCTCCGGACTCGACCGATACCATACTCCGTCCTTCTTGCCGGGACAGACTCTGCCTCCGGTTTGCTGCTGCCTGACGCCGGCGACTCTCCACAGTGTCCAAACCACCGATGAACTGCTTGCGGGGTCCCCTTTGATCCCTTAGAAACGTGACCTCGCCAGGCGGCACTCGGTTCTCCCGGGGGCAGCTGCAGCGTTGCAGATATTTGCAGAGGGCTATGTCGAATAGCTTCCTGAAGAACTGTTGATTCATCTGTGCCCCCAACTTTTCACTGCGCTGACTTTTCTTGACTTTGTTCAAATTTCGGAACTTTGTGTAACACAGCTCCAACTTGCGCGCGACGCTCGTGACCTGCAGCGTAGGAATGCCCTCTCGCTCCCACATCTTGATTATCTTCTCAGCGGCCGGTTTGTATATCTTTCTCTGCTTGTCTTTTCCCCGAACGACTGAATGCTCACTGTGTCTGATATCATTGACAGCGTCCTTGTTTGTCGGAAACGGATTTGATGGTAGGTCACACGGAGCTCCCAGAGCGAAGTTTTTGGACCGGCTACGTTTAGCCATAGCACTAGCGTATCACGGGGACGGGGCTCAAGGCACAACACACTGGCCACAGTAGCGCACCGACCCACGGACGTTTCTTGACTGATTCACACCTCTGCTCGTCGCGTTGCGAGTCAGACATCTGGTGGTGTCGGAAGACAAGATCGTGTCGCCCCGTCATTGTCCTACGACACGTACCGTCTCACTGACCGAGCGTGTTCGTCGCTCTCGGCCGGCACGGTCAGTTACCACCCCCCCCCCCCCCCCCCCCCACCCCCCCCCCACACACACACATACTCACTGCCATTGAATGTCGACTGTGCGGTGCCTAATGCATCATGAGGCATTATGAAATACAAAATGAGCTTTACTAGCTTTTGAGACGAAGTAATGTAGCCCAAATCGAAACGGGGGACTTAGTTCTGCCAGCCGCCAATAGAGGCGCTGAGGTCGCCAATGTTAAGAGAATAGGAGAAACTTCGAACGCTGGGCGCCGGATGGCGGTTAAAGATAAAAGGAAACGAGTGGTAAATTTGTGTGTTTGTGGGTGCAGCGCATGATAATATTGGTGGTAGAGTGTGCGCTGTGACAAGTGACACACCCTAAATTGCACGCACAGGGCTCTTTTGACTTTTGAACATCCAAGGGGCCCTCTGGTCTTTCAGAGAGGGCTCTAGTAGCCCAAAGGGCCTCTGCAGTGCTCTAAACTCTCTAAAGACCACGCTTCGCGTGGTAAAGAGCCCATGATATCGCGCTTTGCGCGGTCTCGTTGGCCCTTTTCGGCGCGCTGCGCGCGCCGAAAAGGGCCCTCCGGGCCTCCAGGGGGGGGGGCGCCGCGCAACCTGGCTACGTGCCTGCCTATGTGGTTGTTTTAACTGCTACCCTACTTAATTTCAATGCAAATCCAACAACATGGCTATGTCAACTCAAAACTAATGTTAAGGTGGGAGTGTCCTTAAGTACATTCATATTTTATTGAGCATGTTGGCAGGATACTAGGAAGAATTTCAATACAGATTGCAGGAACTTCTTGAATATCCTTCAAATGAAACAGTATAACTCAGGTTTCCTGACACGAATCTAACGAAATCAAATTATTCAAGTTGAAATCATTACAAGTGTCGTTAGCGAAAAACACATACAAACTAAATAACCACATCTCACACATATAGAACCCTCGCCCCAACAGCAGACTGAAGTTAAACATCACACACACACACACACACACACACACACACACACACACACACACACACACACACACACACACACACACACACACACACACACACACACACACACACACACACACACACACACACACACACACACACACACACACACACACACACACACACACACACACACACACACACACACACACACACACACACACACACACACACACACACACACACACACACACACACACACACACACACACACACACACACACACACACACACACACACACACACACACACACACACACACACACACACACACACACACACACACACACACACACACACACACACACACACACACACACACACACACACACACACACACACACACACACACACACACACACACACACACACACACACACACACACACACACACACACACACACACACACACACACACACACACACACACACACACACACACACACACACACACACACACACACACACACACACACACACACACACACACACACACACACACACACACACACACACACACACACACACACACACACACACACACACACACACACACACACACACACACACACACACACACACACACACACACACACACACACACACACACACACACACACACACACACACACACACACACACACACACACACACACACACACACACACACACACACACACACACACACACACACACACACACACACACACACACACACACACACACACACACACACACACACACACACACACACACACACACACACACACACACACACACACACACACACACACACACACACACACACACACACACACACACACACACACACACACACACACACACACACACACACACACACACACACACACACACACACACACACACACACACACACACACACACACACACACACACACACACACACACACACACACACACACACACACACACACACACACACACACACACACACACACACACATCAACATCGAACATCACACACTGGCTGTCCGCCAGCGACATAAGCCAGTGGTGGCCGAGCTGCTCTGTGTGAACATGTTTTACCGGACCGTTCCAGGCCCATGAGCCATGGCGCTCGACTTATATCAATAAACACGCCCTCCGATACGGCATATCTGGCCGGGTTTTACGGGGCAGTAACACTCTGAACAGTCGGTCGTCAATCGTCACGGGGCGATATGACGCGGTGCGGAGCTGTAGCACTCTGCTCTGTCTCTCTCACGGCGCACCGCGATAACATACAGTGCCTCCCTCCCTCCCTCCCATCCTCCCATCCTCCCATCCTCCCATCCTCCCATCCTCCCATCCTCCCATCCTCCCTCCCTCCCATCCATCCTCCCTCCCTCCCTCCCTCCCTCCCTCCCTCCCTCCCTCCCTCCCTCCCTCCCTCCCTCCCTCCCTCCCTCCCTCCCTCCCTCCCTCCCTCCCTCCCTCCCTCCCTCCCTCCAGCACCCGCCCTGGCCCTGTCACGGGGGTTCGACCATCTAGGGGGGGGGGGGGGATCCGACAACATGGGCAGCGGAGTGGATGAGTGATAATAATACAAAGGGCAGCCTGTAGCGACCCGTTCAGGTCAGGGGAACAGAACACGCCCTGACCTGTAATGTAGCCCTGACCTGTAATGTAGCCCTGACCTGTAATGTAGCCCTGACCTGTAATGTAGCCCTGACCTGTAATGTAGCCCTGACCTGTAATGTAGCCCTGACCTGTAATGTAGCCCTGACCTGTAATGTAGCCCTGTCCTGTAATGTAGTCCTGACCTGTAATGTAGCCTTGACTTGTAATGTAGCCCTGACCTCGGCGACTTCAAACTTTTAACATGGAGGTGATCCGTGCTACCCTCCCAACTCAGACCTGGCACCTTTCACGGGTGAATAGGCTCACTGGAATGCCACTTGCCACTTGCCGTTTTCTACCTGACCTACCGTACTAAGGATGCAAATAAGCAATACCACACATATATGATATATCACTTCATATCAAAACGTCACCAGCTGTGTGCGCCACACTGACTGACCAGTGACCAGGGCTCGCTCTCAGCCTCACCGTGCCCTGTTACCGGGTGATCTGAGCCCGAGTGTCAACTGACCGCGTTGATGGGGGGCCCGGCCTTCTGCGTCTTGTGCTTGTTGTATTTGTCCAGCGACTGGATGGCGGCCAGCACAGAGTCGTAGCGCTGGATCGGCGGACACTCCTCACTGCTGAACGTGCCGTCCCAAATGGTCACCTCCAGACTGGCCACGTCCTGCACAACAGCGAGGTACAGAGGAGGTCAGCACAGATCCCGAGGGTCACCTCCAGACTGGCCACGTCCTACACAACAGCGAAGTACAGGGGAGGTCAGCACAGATCCCGAGGGTCACCTCCAGACTGGTCACGTCCTGCACAACAGCGAGGTACAGGGGAGGTCAGCACAGATCCCGAGGGTCACCTCCAGACTGGCCACGTCCTGCGGGGGAGGTCAGAGGAGGTCAGCACAGATCCCGAGGGTCACCTCCAGACTGTCCACGTCCTACACAACAGCGAAGTACAGGGGAGGTCAGCACAGATCCCGAGGGTCACCTCCAGACTGGCCACGTCCTGCACAACAGCGAGGTACAGGGGAGGTCAGCACAGATCCCGAGGGTCACCTCCAGACTGGCCACGTCCTGCGGGGGAGGTCAGAGGAGGTCAGCACAGATCCCGAGGGTCACCTCCAGACTGGCCACGTCCTACACAACAGCGAGGTACAGGGGAGGTCAGCACAGATCCCGAGGGTCACCTCCAGACTGGCCACGTCCTACACAACAGCGAGATACAGGGAGGTCAGCACAGATCCCGAGGGTCACCTCCAGACTGGCCACGTCCTACACAACAGCGAGGTACAGGGGAGGTCAGCACAGATCCCGAGGGTCACCTCCAGACTGGCCACGTCCTGCGGGGGAGGTCAGAGGAGGTCAAGTGGTCACCTCCAGACTGGCCACGACCTGCCCTGCGGGAGGGGAGGGTACGGAAGCAGAGGAGAGTGGTAATGGAGGTCAGGTGAGGGGAGCCTAGCTCAGACAAATAGGGTTCAGATCAGACAAGTACGGCCAAGTCAGGTCAGGTCAGGTCAACACAGGGTAGATGAGTAGAGTCATCATCTCCAGCTCAGCAGTCACGCACATATAGTTGATAAAGCAGGAACAGCAAAGCTCTTCCGTCCATAACTGTGCGTAGAGTTGAGAGCTTAAAGCTATGACAAGAGCAGGCAGGTCATCTATAGGACTAGCCCGAAATAAACATCACCCACAGGCTCTAGCCATGAAGTTGATAAAGGACTGTTTTAGTGTATTGCAATAACATAATTTAAACAGGTTTCCAAAAACGGTTAATCAATATCATCAGCCTGTTCCCCTGTCCGTGATTTCCGGGACCCCATTCCTTGCCTCCCCACTGTCGTGTCCTCTCACATGTGGCGTGATGAGCTCCTTGGTTTTGCCGGCCGAGAACAGCTTGGCTTCGGCGCCGGCCCGCTGCGCCAGGCCGATGAAGTCCGTGTTGACCGGCGGCATCAGCAGCGGCACGGCGTGGGTGCCGGCGAACACCGAGTTTCTGCCGCCAGACGGGAGTCGTCAGAAGGATGGCCTGGCTCCGTCCCTGAACCCAAACGACGATCGCGCTGCCACCTAGCAGGGGTTTTACTGTCCTTTACCGCCACCTGGGAGAACAATATCTCACAGTCAGGTGCTGCCACCTATCAGTGAGTTTACTGACCTTTACCGCCACCTGGGACAACAATGTCCCACAGTCAGGTGCTGCCACCTAGCAGTGGGTTTAATGTCCTTTACCGCCACCTGGGACAACAATATCACACAGTCAGGTGCTGCCACCTAGCAGTGGGTTTACTGTCCTATATCGCCACCTGGGATAACAATGTCCCACTGTCAGGTGCTGCCACCTGGTCTAAGTGTTAATTTCGTTTAATGATCGCTGTTGCCAATATTGCTGGACCACACGAAATAGGCCGTACACATGACAGCCATAAACACGAATAGCGGTGCCGCCATCTGGGTTAGAAGCCATAAACACGAATAGCGGTGCCGCCATCTGGGTTAGAATCGCTGTAATATGTGGGCATTTCAGGTGCGCTGCCGCCCGTCTCGATCAGTGTAACTGGTTAGATTACATTTCAGCGCGGCGGCCCATCCGCGTTATTAGTGTATGCCGTGAAGTGGAACGAACATCGACAATTAATGACGTTTGAACGATTTACAGGATTTAGGATTCCCTAAATCCTCCACCAAACTGCTCCACTCGGGTAAAATGACGCACTGCAACGCAATGACGTCATAGCAGCGTACGCAACAGTCGGCTGTTTGGAAGGGATACCCATAGGTCGTATGTAGGTACCCAACTGACACTGAAACTAGCTACAGTATTTATCATCATGATAGTACGAATTCATACTATTTTTCATCTCGCTGAAAGGAATACATCAGTGGTAAAGAAACAGAATGGAAAATAAGAATCAATAATGCCAACGCGTACATAAAAACGATCAAACGTCAATTGAAATATAACTTTATAAGTTGGGACGAAAGTCCCCACTTTATTTCAACAAACCTTCGTAACTCTCGCTACAGAATACCTAACATATATATCGCTTTTAGGTCGTATAGTCGGATAATTTTTTGCTGCCATGTCATAAATAATTTGTGATAAATAATTTAATTGCTGTTATGTACAGCAATTCAATTATGTGTCAGAGCATATCTCATCGCCTGATCAAGACAAAGTTTCGAATTTCTACATTTAAGAGCACCACAAAAGGCCAGCCAGATACACAATTAGTCAAAATTATTAGGAGTAGTATGGCCTTGTTCAAGCGTGAGACAAAGGTAATCCTGTCCGCTGTAGCAAAGAACAGGAGGTGACCTGATAGGGTGATGTGGTGGGTGCAGGGTGATGGGCGAAGGGTGATGGGTGAAGGGTGATGGGTGATGGGGTGGGTGAAGGGCGATGGGCGATGGGTGAAGGGTGATGGGTGATGGGTGATAGAGTGGGTGAAGGGTGATGGTGACGGATGATGGGTGATGGGGTGGGTGAAGGGTGAAGGGTGATGGGTGATGGGTGATGGGTGATGGATGATGGGTGATGGGTGATGGGTGATGTGTGATGAGTGATAGGTGATGGATGATGGGTGATGGGTGATGGGTGATGGGTGATGGGTGATGGGTGATGGGCAATGGGTAATGGGTAATGGGTGATGGGTGATGGGTGAAGGGTGATGGGTGATGGGTGAATGGTAATGGGTAATGGGTGAAGTGATGGGTGATGTGTGATGGGTGATGGGTGATGTATGATGCGTGATGGGTGATGGGTGGTGGGTGATGAGTGATGGGTGATGGGTGATGGGTGATGGGTGAAGGGTGATGTGTGATGGGTGAAGAGTGATGGGTGATGGATGATGGGTGATGGGTGATGGATGATGGATGATGGGTGATGGGTGATGGGTGATGGATGATGGATGATGGATGATGGATGATAGATGATGGGTGATGGGTGATGGATGATGGGTGATGGGTGATGGGTGATGGGTGATGGGTGATGGGTGATGGGTGATGGGTGATGGGTGATGGGTGATGGGTGATGGGTGATGGGTGATGGGTGGTGGGTGATGGATGATGGGTGATGTGTGATGTGTGATGGGTGATGCTAGGGTGGTGGGTGATGGGTGATGGATGATGTGTGATGTGTGATGTGTGATGGGTGATGGGTGATGGGTGATATATGTTGGGTGATGTGTAATGCGTAATAGGTGATGGGTGATTGGTGATGTGTGATGGGTAATGCGTAATATGTGATGTGTGATGGGTGATGTATGATGGATAATGGGTGATGGGTGATGTGTGATGGGTGATTGGTGATGGGTGATTGGTGATGGGTGATGGATGATGTGGGATGGATGATGGGTGATGGGTGATGGGTGATGGGTGATGGGTGCTGGGTGATGGGTGATGCATGATGTGTGATGGGTGATGGGTGATGTATGATGGGTGATGGGTGATGTGTGATGTGTGGTGGGTGATGTGGTGGGTGATGGGTGATGGGTGATGTGTGATGGGTGATGGGTTATGTATGATGGGTTATGGGGTGGGTGATGGGTGATGGATGCTGGGTGATGGGTAATGGGTGATGGGTGATGGGTGATGGGTGATGGGTGGTGGGTGATGGGTGATGGGTGATGCTAGGGTGGTGGGTGATGGGTGATGGGTGATGGATGATGGATGATGGGTGATGGATGATGGATGATAGATGATGGGTGATGGTGATGGGTGATGGGTGATGGGCGATGGATGCTGGGTGATGGGTGATGGGTGATGGGTGATGGGTGATGGGTGATGAGTGATGGGTGATGGGTGATGGGCGATGGATGCTGGGTGATGGGTGATGGGTGATGGGTGATGGGTGATGGGTGATGGGTGATGGGCGATGGATGCTGGGTGATGGGTGATGGGTGATGGGTGATGGGTGATGGGTGATGGGTGATGGGTGGTGGGTGATGGGTGATGGGTGATGCTAGGGTGGTGGGTGATGGGTGATGGGTGATGGATGATGGATGATGGATGATGGATGATGGGTGATGGATGATGGATGATAGATGATGGGTGATGGTGATGGGTGATGGGTGATGGGCGATGGATGCTGGGTGATGGGTGATGGATGATAGGTGATGGGTGATGGGTGATGGGCGATGGATGCTGGGTGATGGGTGATGGGTGATGGGTGATGGGTGATGGGTGATGGGTGATGGGTGATGGGTGGTGGGTGATGGGTGATGCTAGGGTGATGGGTGATGGGTGATGGGTGATGGGTGATGGGTGATGGGTGATGGGTGATGTGTGATGGGTGATGGGTGATGCTAGGGTGGTGGGTGATGGGTGATGGATGATGGATGATGGGTGATGGATGATGGATGATAGGTGATGGGTGATGGGTGATGGGTGATTAGTGATGGGTGATGGGTGATGGGCGATGGATGCTGGGTGATGGGTGATGGGTGATGGGTGATGGGTGATGGGTGATGGGTGATGGGTGATGGGTGATGGGTGGTGGGTGATGGGTGATGGGTGATGCTAGGGTGATGGGTGATGGGTGATGGGTGATGGGTGATGGGTGATGGGTGATGGGTGATGTGTGATGGGTGATGGGTGATGCTAGGGTGGTGGGTGATGGGTGATGGATGATGGATGATGGGTGATGGATGATAGGTGATGGGTGATGGGTGATGGGTGATGGGTGATGGGTGATGGGTGATGGGTGATGGGTGATGGGTGATGGGTGATGGGCTCACTGTGATGTGTCTTGATTTTCTGTATGCTTGCTTGTTTGTACATTGATGCGGGAGCATAAGAGCCCTTTGGGGAGTCTCCTGAGTACCGCAATACACTACAATACAATACAAAATAAATGACGCCGAGGTCAACTATAGCGAGAGTTGACATACATAAAGTTAAACAGGGAAACCTGTCGCCTTGGAACCCAGATCCTGCAGGCTCCAAGCCGGCGGGATTTCGAACGATTCGTCACAAAAAAACATTACATAAATATTACCAGCAAACTCGTCAATACTCAATGCAGGATGTACATATTAGCGTGTGGTTCTGAAGAATTACACAATTATAACAAGTGGAATACTGAGCCAAAACGATCCACTGATATGTCTCCCGTACTGCAATGCTAGCAACATTGTACCAACAATGAAACATTGGAACTATATCATACATTATGCTTAAAATGTTGTCTCTGTTTAAGGATAAATCATGCCTTGAGACCGGTCTCGCACGACGGACACGAACCATCAACCATCATAAAAAAAAACAACAAGAGGATAACCAATTACTAGAAGACTATACATCGAAGCCTTGTTTGGAACTACCAGTTGATTTTGTTCCGGGCTAGAGTGACCTGAGCGATGAGGTGGCGCTGTCGCCGTCGGCTGACAAAGCTTCGACAGCGGTTCGCGGTTACCACTCCTCTGCATGTCACCACTAAGCCAGTGGGCCACTCTCCAGGCACATCTACACGCAGCCGGCGGACAAACCACACAGGATATATGTCATCTGCCGCAGACCAGAATTACCTGGGCCTCGGCTCAATACCGCGCCACTGAAGCAGCCGCAATTCCTCGAGACAAAAACAGCTGACCGAAACTCAAACCAAATCGTGCACGGCGATTGGTAAAAATCACACGATATAATTTAACGCTGCACACAATCACGACTTTTAGGCAACGAAAACAGATTATATAACATGTAGTTATATAACCGCGGTGGTTCTGACGGTTGTATGGCTGTGCCGGGTGGTCAGTTGTTTTGTGGTAGGCTGGTCCTCACAGAGTCTCGGCCACCTGGCAGTGTGGACGGGAGGACGACGTTCGCACTGCGTAGTGGGGAGCTGTACACAGCCGTGACACCTGCAGCTGTCACACCTGCAGCGCAGGCGGCCGAGAACAGCCTCTGGCATGGCTCCAGCACGGCTGCTCCGGACTGAAGAGTGAAGCTGCCTGTGCTCCGTTTCCGTACCCCGTAGCCGTGGCCGTGGCCGTGGCCGTCGCCGTGCCTGTCCTATGGCCCGTTCCGGCCCCAGGGCGACCTCCTCTTCATGTGTAGAAGCGGGCAGCCCGGGCCTGCAGACGCGCACAGCGGCCAGCGAGAAACACGCGACGCATGCAGATGACAAAGATGTAACACCGATGGGATCGCACCGGCAACCTTCTGCATATCCTGATAAACGCTTCAAGCCACTCACCCACCGATGCCGACGCACCTCAACAGTGGAGAGTCACAGTCAGCCGGCCGACACACCTCAACAGTGGAGAGTCACAGTCAGCCGGCCGACACACCTCAACAGTCGAGAGTCACAGTCAGGAGAGTCACAGTCAGCCGACCGACACACCTCAACAGTCGAGAGTCACAGGAGAGTCACAGTCAGCCGGCCGACACACCTCAACAGTCGAGAGTCACAGTCAGCCGGCCGACACACCTCAATAGTCGAGAGTCACAGTCAGCCGGCCGACACACATCAACAGTGGAGAGTCACAGTCAGCCGGCCGACACACCTGAACAGTCGAGAGTCACAGTCAGCCGGCCGACACACCTCAACAGTCGAGAGTCACAGTCAGCCGGCCGACACACCTCAACAGTCGAGAGTCACAGTCAGGAGAGTCACAGTCAGCCGGCCGACACACCTCAACAGTCGAGAGTCACAGTCAGCCGACCGACACACCTCAACAGTCGAGAGTCACAGTCAGGAGAGTCACAGTCAGCCGGCCGACACACCTCAACAGTCGAGAGTCACAGTCAGGAGAGTCACAGTCAGCCGGCCGACACACCTCAACAGTCGAGAGTCACAGTCAGCCGACCGACACACCTCAACAGTCGAGAGTCACAGTCAGGAGAGTCACAGTCAGCCGGCCGACACACCTCAACAGTCGAGAGTCACAGTCAGGAGAGTCACAGTCAGCCGGCCGACACACCTCAACAGTCGAGAGTCACAGTCAGGAGAGTCACAGTCAGCCGGCCGACACACCTCAACAGTCGAGAGTCACAGTCAGCCGGCCGACACACCTCAACAGTGGAGAGTCACAGTCAGCCGGCCGACACACCTCAACAGTCGAGAGTCACAGTCAGGAGAGTCACAGTCAGCCGGCCGACACACCTCAACAGCCGAGAGTCACAGTCAGCCGGCCGACACACCTCAACAGCCGAGAGTCACAGTCAGCCGGCCGACACACCTCAACAGCCGAGAGTCACAGTCAGCCGGCCGACAAACCTCAACAGCCGAGAGTCACAGTCAACCGGCCGACACACCTCAACAGTCGAGAGTCACAGTCAGGAGAGTCAGTCAGCCGGCCGACACACCTCAACAGTCGAGAGTCACAGTCAGGAGAGTCACAGTCAGGAGAGTCACAGTCAGAAGGCCGACACACCTCAACAGTCGAGGGTCACAGTCAGGAGAGTCACAGTCAGCCGGCCGACACACCTCAACAGTCGAGAGTCACAGTCAGGAGAGTCACAGTCAGGAGAGTCACAGTCAGCCGACCGACACACCTCAACAGTCGAGAGTCACAGTCAGGAGAGTCACAGTCAGCCGGCCGACACACCTCAACAGTCGAGAGTCACAGTCAGGAGAGTCACAGTCAGGAGAGTCACAGTCAGCCGACCGACACACCTCAACAGTCGAGAGTCACAGTCAGGAGAGTCAGTCAGCCGGCCGACACACCTCAACAGTCGAGACTCACAGTCAGAAGAGTCACAGTCAGGAGAGTCACAGTCAGCCGGCCGACACACCTCAACAGTCGAGAGTCACAGTCAGGAGAGTCACAGTCAGGAGAGTCACAGTCAGCCGGCCAACACACCTGAACAGTCGAGAGTCACAGTCGGCCGGCCGATACATCTCAACAGTCGAGAGTCACAGTCAGCCGGCCGACACACCTCAACAGTCGAGAGTCACAGTCAGGAGAGTCACAGTCAGCCGGCCGACACACCTCAACAGCCGAGAGTCACAGTCAGCCGGCCGACACACCTCAACAGTGGAGAGTCACAGTCAGGAGAGTCACAGTCAGCCGACCGACACACCTCAACAGTCGTGAGTCACAGTCAGCCGGCCGACACACCTTAACAGCCGAGAGTCACAGTCAGCCGGCCGACACACCTCAACAGTGGAGAGTCACAGTCAGGAGAGTCACAGTCAGCCGGCCGACACACCTCAACAGTCGAGAGTAACAGTCAGCCGGCCGACACACCTCAACAGCCGAGAGTCCCAGTCAGGAGAGTCACAGTCAGGAGAGTCACAGTCAGCCGGCCGACACACCTCAACAGCCGAGAGTCACAGTCAGGAGAGTCACAGTCAGCCGGCCGACACACCTCAACAGTCGAGAGTCACAGTCAGGAGAGTCACAGTCAGCCGACTGACACACCTCAACAGTCGAGAGTCACAGTCAGGAGAGTCAGTCAGCCGGCCGACACACCTCAACAGTCGAGACTCACAGTCAGAAGAGTCACAGTCAGGAGAGTCACAGTCAGCCGGCCGACGCACCTCAACAGTCGAGAGTCACAGTCAGGAGAGTCACAGTCAGGAGAGTCACAGTCAGCCGGCCAACACACCTGAACAGTCGAGAGTCACAGTCAGCCGGCCGATACATCTCAACAGTCGAGAGTCACAGTCAGCCGGCCGACACACCTCAACAGTCGAGAGTCACAGTCAGGAGAGTCACAGTCAGCCGGCCGACACACCTCAACAGCCGAGAGTCACAGTCAGCCGGCCGACACACCTCAACAGTGGAGAGTCACAGTCAGGAGAGTCACAGTCAGCCGACCGACACACCTCAACAGTCGTGAGTCACAGTCAGCCGGCCGACACACCTTAACAGCCGAGAGTCACAGTCAGCCGGCCGACACACCTCAACAGTGGAGAGTCACAGTCAGGAGAGTCACAGTCAGCCGGCCGATACACCTCAACAGTCGAGAGTAACAGTCAGCCGGCCGACACACCTCAACAGTCGAGAGTCACAGTCAGGAGAGTCAAAGTCAGCCGGCCGACACACCTCAACAGTCGAGAGTCACAGTCAGCCGACCGACACACCTCAACAGTCGAGAGTCACAGTCAGGAGAGTCACAGTCAGCCGGCCGACACACCTCAACAGTCGAGAGTCACAGTCAGCCGGCCGACACACCTCAACAGTCGAGAGTCGCAGTCAGCCGGCCGACACACCTCAACAGCCGAGAGTCACAGTCAGCCGGCCGACACACCTCAACAGTCGAGAGTCACAGTCAGGAGAGTCACAGTCAGCCGGCCGACACACCTGAACAGTCGAGAGTCACAGTCAGCCGGCCGACACACCTCAACAGTCGAGAGTCACAGTCAGCCGGCCGACACACCTCAACAGTCGAGAGTCACAGTCAGGAGAGTCACAGTCAGCCGGCCGACACACCTCAACAGTCGAGAGTCACAGTCAGCCGACCGACACACCTCAACAGTCGAGAGTCACAGTCAGGAGAGTCACAGTCAGCCGGCCGACACACCTCAACAGTCGAGAGTCACAGTCAGCCGGCCGACACACCTCAACAGTCGAGAGTCGCAGTCAGCCGGCCGACACACCTCAACAGCCGAGAGTCACAGTCAGCCGGCCGACACACCTCAACAGTCGAGAGTCACAGTCAGGAAAGTCACAGTCAGCCGGCCGACACACCTCAACAGCCGAGAGTCACAGTCAGGAGAGTCACAGTCAGCCGGCCGACACACCTCAACAGTCGAGAGTCACAGTCAGGAGAGTCACAGTCAGCCGGCCGACACACCTCAACAGTCGAGAGTCACAGTCAGCCGACCGACACACCTCAACAGTGGAGAGTCACAGTCAGCCGGCCGACACACCTCAACAGTCGAGAGTCACAGTCAGGAGAGTCACAGTCAGCCGGCCGACACACCTCAACAGCCGAGAGTCACAGTCAGCCGGCCGACACACCTCAACAGCCGAGAGTCACAGTCAGCCGGCCGACACACCTCAACAGCCGAGAGTCACAGTCAGCCGGCCGACAAACCTCAACAGCCGAGAGTCACAGTCAACCGGCCGACACACCTCAACAGTCGAGAGTCACAGTCAGGAGAGTCAGTCAGCCGGCCGACACACCTCAACAGTCGAGAGTCACAGTCAGGAGAGTCACAGTCAGGAGAGTCACAGTCAGCCGGCCGACACACCTCAACAGTCGAGGGTCACAGTCAGGAGAGTCACAGTCAGCCGGCCGACACACCTCAACAGTCGAGAGTCACAGTCAGGAGAGTCACAGTCAGGAGAGTCACAGTCAGCCGACCGACACACCTCAACAGTCGAGAGTCACAGTCAGGAGAGTCACAGTCAGCCGGCCGACACACCTCAACAGTCGAGAGTCACAGTCAGGAGAGTCACAGTCAGGAGAGTCACAGTCAGCCGACCGACACACCTCAACAGTCGAGAGTCACAGTCAGGAGAGTCAGTCAGCCGGCCGACACACCTCAACAGTCGAGACTCACAGTCAGAAGAGTCACAGTCAGGAGAGTCACAGTCAGCCGGCCGACACACCTCAACAGTCGAGAGTCACAGTCAGGAGAGTCACAGTCAGGAGAGTCACAGTCAGGAGAGTCACAGTCAGCCGGCCAACACACCTGAACAGTCGAGAGTCACAGTCAGCCGGCCGATACATCTCAACAGTCGAGAGTCACAGTCAGCCGGCCGACACACCTCAACAGTCGAGAGTCACAGTCAGGAGAGTCACAGTCAGCCGGCCGACACACCTCAACAGCCGAGAGTCACAGTCAGCCGGCCGACACACCTCAACAGTGGAGAGTCACAGTCAGGAGAGTCACAGTCAGCCGACCGACACACCTCAACAGTCGTGAGTCACAGTCAGCCGGCCGACACACCTTAACAGCCGAGAGTCACAGTCAGCCGGCCGACACACCTCAACAGTCGAGAGTCACAGTCAGGAGAGTCACAGTCAGCCGGCCGACACACCTCAACAGTCGAGAGTAACAGTCAGCCGGCCGACACACCTCAACAGCCGAGAGTCCCAGTCAGGAGAGTCACAGTCAGGAGAGTCACAGTCAGCCGGCCGACACACCTCAACAGCCGAGAGTCACAGTCAGGAGAGTCACAGTCAGCCGGCCGACACACCTCAACAGTCGAGAGTCACAGTCAGGAGAGTCACAGTCAGCCGACCGACACACCTCAACAGTCGAGAGTCACAGTCAGGAGAGTCAGTCAGCCGGCCGACACACCTCAACAGTCGAGACTCACAGTCAGAAGAGTCACAGTCAGGAGAGTCACAGTCAGCCGGCCGACGCACCTCAACAGTTGAGAGTCACAGTCAGGAGAGTCACAGTCAGGAGAGTCACAGTCAGCCGGCCAACACACCTGAACAGTCGAGAGTCACAGTCAGCCGGCCGATACATCTCAACAGTCGAGAGTCACAGTCAGCCGGCCGACACACCTCAACAGTCGAGAGTCACAGTCAGGAGAGTCACAGTCAGCCGGCCGACACACCTCAACAGCCGAGAGTCACAGTCAGCCGGCCGACACACCTCAACAGTGGAGAGTCACAGTCAGGAGAGTCACAGTCAGCCGACCGACACACCTCAACAGTCGTGAGTCACAGTCAGCCGGCCGACACACCTTAACAGCCGAGAGTCACAGTCAGCCGGCCGACACACCTCAACAGTGGAGAGTCACAGTCAGGAGAGTCACAGTCAGCCTGCCGACACACCTCAACAGTCGAGAGTAACAGTCAGCCGGCCGACACACCTCAACAGCCGAGAGTCACAGTCAGCCGGTCGACACACCTCAACAGTGGAGAGTCACAGTCAGCCGGCCGACACACCTCAACAGTCGAGAGTCACAGTCAGGAGAGTCACAGTCAGCCGACCGACACACCTCAACAGCCGAGAGTCACAGTCAGCCGGCCGACACACCTCAACAGTGGAGAGTCACAGTCAGCCGACCGACACACCTCAACAGCCGAGAGTCACAGTCAGCCGGCCGACACACCTCAACAGTGGAGAGTCACAGTCAGCCGGCCGACACACCTCAACAGTCGAGAGTCACATTCAGCCGGCCGACACACCTCAACAGTCGAGAGTCACAGTCAGCCGGCCGACACACCTCAACAGCCGAGAGTCACAGTCAGCTGGCCGACACACCTCAACAGTCGAGAGTCACAGTCAGGAGAGTCGCAGTCAGCCGACCGACACACCTCAACAGTCGAGAGTCACAGTCAGCCGGCCGACACACCTCAACAGTCGAGAGTCACAGTCAGCCGGCCGACACACCTCAACAGCCGAGAGTCACAGTCAGCCGGCCGACACACCTCAACAGTCGAGAGTCACAGTCAGCCGGCCGACACACCTCAACAGTCGAGAGTCACAGTCAGCCGGCCGACACACCTCAACAGTCGAGAGTCACAGTCAGCCGGCCGACACACCTCAACAGTGGAGAGTCACAGTCAGCCGGCCGACACACCTCAACAGTCGAGAGTCACATTCAGCCGGCCGACACACCTCAACAGCCGAGAGTCACAGTCAGCCGGCCGACACACCTCAACAGTCGAGAGTCACAGTCAGCCGGCCGACACACCTCAACAGCCGAGAGTCACAGTCAGCTGGCCGACACACCTCAACAGTCGAGAGTCACAGTCAGGAGAGTCGCAGTCAGCCGACCGACACACCTCAACAGTCGAGAGTCACAGTCAGCCGGCCGACACACCTCAACAGTCGAGAGTCACAGTCAGCCGGCCGACACACCTCAACAGCCGAGAGTCACAGTCAGCCGGCCGACACACCTCAACAGTCGAGAGTCACAGTCAGCCGGCCGACACACCTCAACAGTCGAGAGTCACAGTCAGCCGGCCGACACACCTCAACAGTCGAGAGTCACAGTCAGCCGGCCGACACACCTCAACAGTGGAGAGTCACAGTCAGCCGGCCGACACACCTCAACAGTCGAGAGTCACAGTCAGGAGAGTCACAGTCAGCTGGCCGACACACCTCAACAGTCGAGAGTCACAGTCAGGAGAGTCAGTCAGCCGGCCGACACACCTCAACAGCCGAGAGTCACAGTCAGCCGGCCGACACACCTCAACAGTCGAGAGTCACAGTCAGGAGAGTCAGTCAGCCGGCCGACACACCTCAACAGCCGAGAGTCACAGTCAGCCGGCCGACACACCTCAACAGTCGAGAGTCACAGTCAGGAGAGTCAGTCAGCCGGCCAACACACCCCAACAGCCGAGAGTCACAGTCAGCCGGCCGACACACCTCAACAGTGGAGAGTCACAGTCAGGAGAGTCACAGTCAGCCGGCCGACACACCCCAACAGCCGAGAGTCACAGTCAGCCGGCCGACACACCTCAACAGCCGAGAGTCACAGTCAGCCGGCCGACACACCTCAACAGTCGAGAGTCACAGTCAGCCGGCCGACACACCTCAACAGCCGAGAGTCACAGTCAGCCGGCCGACACACCTCAACCGTCGAGAGTAACAGTCAGCTGGCCGACACACCTCAACAGTCGAGAGTCACAGTCAGGAGAGTCACAGTCAGCCGGCCGACACACCTCAACAGTCGAGAGTCACAGTCAGCCGGCCGACACACCTCAACAGCCGAGAGTCACAGTCAGCCGGCCGACACACCTCAACAGACGAGAGTCACAGTCAGGAGAGTCACAGTCAGGAGAGTCACAGTCAGCCAGCCGACACACCTCAACAGTCGAGAGTCACAGTTAGCCGGCCGACACACCTCAACAGTCGAGAGACACAGTCAGCCGGCAAACACACCTCAACAGTCGAGAGTCACAGTCAGCCGGCCGACACACCTCAACCGTCGAGAGTCACAGTCAGCTGGCCGACACACCTCAACAGTCAAGAGTCACAGTCAGGAGAGTCAGTCAGCCGGCCGACACACCTCAACAGTCGAGAGTCACAGTCAGCCGGCCGACACACCTCAACAGCCGAGAGTCACAGTCAGCCGGCCGACACACCTCAACAGTCGAGAGTCACAGTCAGCCGGCCGACACACCTCAACAGCCGAGAGTCACAGTCAGCCGGCCGACACACCTCAACAGTCGAGAGTCACAGTCAGCCGGCCGACACACCTCAACAGCCGAGAGTCACAGTCAGCCGGCCGACACACCTCAACAGTCGAGAGTCACAGTCAGCCGGCCGACACACCTCAACAGTCGAGAGTCACAGTCAGGAGAGTCACAGTCAGGAGAGTCACAGTCAGCCGACCGACACACCTCAACAGCCGAGAGTCACAGTCAGCCGGCCGACACACCTCAACAGCCGAGAGTCACAGTCAGCCGGCCGACACACCTCAACAGTCGAGAGTCACAGTCAGCCGGCCGACACACCTCAACAGTCGAGAGTCACAGTCAGCCGGCCGACACACCTCAACAGTCGAGAGTCACAGTCAGCCGGCCGACACACCTCATCAGTCGAGAGTCACAGTCAGGAGAGTCACAGTCAGCCGACCGACACACCTCAACAGCCGAGAGTCACAGTCAGCCGGCCGACACACCTCAACAGTCGAGAGTCACAGTCAGCCGGCCGACACACCTCAACAGTCGAGAGTCACAGTCAGCCGGCCGATACACCTCAACAGTCGAGAGTCACAGTCAGGAGAGTCACAGTCAGCCGGCCGACACACCTCAATAGTCGAGAGTCACATTCAGGAGAGTCACAGTCAGCCGGCCGACACACCTCAACAGCCGAGAGTCACAGTCAGGAGAGTCACAGTCAGGAGAGTCACAGTCAGCTGGCCGACACACCTCAACAGTGGAGAGTCATAGTCAGGAGAGTCACAGTCAGGAGAGTCACAGTCAGCCGGCCGACACATCTCAACAGTGGATAGTCACAGTCAGGAGAGTCACAGTCAGCCGGCCGAAACACCTCAACAGTGGAGAGTCACAGTCCGAAGAGTCACAGACAGCCGGCCGACACACCTCAACAGTGGAGAGTCACAGTCAGGAGAGTCACAGTCAGCCGGCCGACACATCTCAACAGTGGAGAGTCACAGTCAGGAGAGTCACAGTCAGCCGGCCGACACACCTCAACAGTGGAGAGTCACAGTCAGCCGGCCGACACACCTCAACAGTCGAGAGTCACAGTCAGCCGTCCGACACACCTCAACAGTCGAGAGTCACAGTCAGCCGGCCGACACACCTCAACAGTCACAGTCAGGAGAGTCACAGTCAGCCGGCCGACACACCTCAACAGTCGAGAGTCACAGTCAGGAGAGTCACAGTCAGCCGGCCGACACACCTCAACAGTCGAGAGTCACAGTCAGCCGGCCGACACACCTCAACAGTCGAGAGTCACAGTCAGCCGGCCGACACACCTCAACAGTGTAGAGTCACAGTCAGGAGAGTCACAGTCAGCCGGCCGACACACCTCAACAGTCGAGAGTCACAGTCAGGAGAGTCACAGTCAGCCGGCCGACACACCTCAACAGTCGAGTCACAGTCAGCCGGCCGACACACCTCAACAGTGGAGAGTCACAGTCAGGAGAGTCACAGTCAGCCGGCCGACACACCTCAACAGTCGAGAGTCACAGTCAGGAGAGTCAGTCAGCCGGCCGACACACCTCAACAGCCGAGAGTCACAGTCAGCCGGCCGACACACCTCAACAGTCGAGAGTCACAGTCAGGGGAGTCGCAGTCAGCCGGCCGACACACCTCAACAGTCGAGAGTCACAGTCAGGAGAGTCACAGTCAGACGGCCGCCACACATCAACAGTCGAGAGTCACAGTCAGGAGAGTCAGTCAGCCGGCCGAGACACTTCAACAGCCGAGAGTCACAGTCAGCCGGCCGACACACCTCAACAGTCGAGAGTCACAGTCAGGAGAGTCACAGTCAGCCGGCCGACACACCTCAACAGCCGAGAGTCACAGTCAGCCGGCCGACACACCTCAACAGTCGAGAGTCACAGTCAGCCGGCCGACACACCTCAACAGTCGAGAGTCACAGTCAGCTGGCCGACACACCTCAACAGTCGAGAGTCACAGTCAGGAGAGTCACAGTCAGGAGAGTCACAGTCAGGAGAGTCACAGTCAGCCGACCGACACACCTCAACAGCCGAGAGTCACAGTCAGCCAGCCGACACACCTCAACAGTCGAGAGTCACAGTCAGGAGAGTCACAGTCAGCCGGCCGACACACCTCAACAGCCGAGAGTCACAGTCAGCCGGCCGACACACCTCAACAGCCGAGAGTCACAGTCAGCCGGCCGACACACCTCAACAGCCGAGAGTCACAGCCAGCCGGCCGACACACCTCAATAGTCGAGAGTCACAGTCAGGAGAGTCACAGTCAGGAGAGTCACAGTCAGCCGGCCGACACACCTCAACAGTCGAGAGTCACAGTCAGGAGAGTCACAGTCAGCCGGCCGACACACCTCAACAGTGGAGAGTCACAGTCAGGAGAGTCACAGTCAGCCGGCCGACACACCTCAACAGTCGAGAGTCACAGTCAGGAGAGTCAGTCAGCCGGCCGACACACCTCAACAGCCGAGAGTCACAGTCAGCCGGCCGACACACCTCAACAGTCGAGAGTCACAGTCAGGAGAGTCAGTCAGCCGGCCGACACACCTCAACAGCCGAGAGTCACAGTCAGCCGGCCGACACACCTCAACAGCCGAGAGTCACAGTCAGCCGGCCGACACACCTCAATAGTCGAGAGTCACAGTCAGCCGGCCGACACACCTCAACAGTGGAGAGTCACAGTCAGCCGGCCGACACACCTCAACCGTCGAGAGTCACAGTCAGCTGGCCGACACACCTCAACAGTCGAGAGTCACAGTCAGTAGAGTCACAGTCAGCCGGCCGACACACCTCAACAGTCGAGAGTCACAGTCAGGAGAGTCACAGTCAGGCAGCCGGCCGACACAGGCAGGCTGGGATGGCAGGCAACAGCTTCCCGGACCAAAGTTCGTAAACATAATGGTTCGTAACAGAAAAGGTTCGTAAGCAAAGGTTCGTATGCAAAGGTTCGTATCGGATAAGGTTCGTATGGGATAAAGTTCGTAACGGCTAAAGTTCGTAACGGCTAAAGTTCGTAATGGAAAAGGTTCGTATGAATGGATAAAGTTCGTATTCAAAAAGTTCGTAACGGATAAAGTTCGTATGCAAAAGGTTCGTATGCTGAATTTCGTAAAGGAAAAAGTTCGTAATGGAAAAAGTTCGTAAGCAAAGGTTCGTATGCAAAGGTTCGTATCGGATAAGGTTCGTATGGGATGAAGTTCGTAACGGCTAAAGTTCGTAATGGAAAAGGTTCGTATCGGATAAAGTTCGTATTAAAAAAGTTCGTAACGGATAAAGTTCGTATGCAAAAGGTTCGTATGCTGAAGTTCGTAAAGAAAACAAATTATTAAGCAAAGGTTCGTATATAAAGGTTCGTATGCAAAGGTTCGTATTGGATATAGGTTCCGAACCTTTGCTTCTTCCGTTCTCTGGTGACTCTGGTGACCTCAATATTGTCTTGAGGAAAACAAAACATCTAAAGTACCTTCGAGTGTGTTTGCCAGGAGCTTTTGAACGCCCTTTTCCGTGTCTTTCTAGCTCCTTTAAGTTTTCGAGTTAACCCGCGAGTTACTGGGGTATATTTCATAACGCGACTTACTGGGGGGGGGGGGGGGGGGGGGCTATATTTTGCCCCCCCCCTCGAATCTCCGGAACTATTGTACCGAATGTAAAAATTCAAACGGCATTCGAAATTTATCGAGGGGAACATAATATTGTTGATCTCGGGGTCATCGATGACGTCACAGGTCAGGTCAAGTACAAAATGTTTGACCGTGTCAAAAGGTCTCGATGGATGGAATTGTCGCGCAAAACTGCGATATTACACGCATAAGCTGTCGATAAATCGGTATGATTCGTGTGTCTGACACTTCTAAGTACCTTTCTAAGCTGTGTATGATCTTGGGTGTGGTGAAGGTCATCCGAGGTCACGAGGTCAAACTGCAGATTACGGTCATTAGGCGTTGTAACACATGCTTATGGGTTTGTTTTTCGTCTAGAACGCGAAAAATGACCTTATAACATTGTTTGTTCCATATAAATAGAAGTAAAAAGCAAAAATAGAAAAGCGTTTTTTATGCATAGTAATGCTGTGAGAGGTGGTCGATTTTTGTCATTTAAAGGTCATAACTCAGTCATTTTTGAAGATATCGACTTCAAATTTGGTACACATATTCACCGCACACGTCTCGATCACATATATTCCAGTTTTTTGATAATTCTGATGTTTTCTTGAACATGTTGTACAAACAAAAGAAAATGTATTTGGATTTCTCAAAATTTTGAATTAAAAAACCCTAAAAAAATCCGAGATAGCAGTTTGATAGCCCGGTCTATTGTCAGTAATTTGATGTAAGACAATTGAGTTTTTCTTAAAAATTGTATCTTTGGCAGCGTTTTCCGCCAACCATTATTTTGCAACAAAAACCGAAGAACATGACGTCACTCTGACGTCATTCCCGGTTGACCTATCATACCCTCATATTTTTCCTTTTGCCAACATGTGTAGAATTGATGTGAGAGAAAGTACTGCTAGTTTAATGACGATACCGGTGTTTGTTTAGGAGTTATTGTAAAATAATGGGAGGGGAGGGGGGGGGGGGGGGAATAGCCCCCCGGTAAGTCGCGGGTTAAAGGGGCGGGGTCCCAGGACAGTGAAATCCACTGTCCTGACAGTGGACCTCCATTGAAAATGCACTAGCACCCCGACCCGCCCCCGGGGGAATCGACTGTCCGGATTTCCCGCGCCGTGCCGGGGGTGGGGCGTTTAGACGCCCCACCTAAGGTTTTTCTAGGATAGCAAAAAAAACGTCTACGCGCAGCGCCGCCGTTTTTGGCACAGTTGTTAATTAAGACATCAATTGCCCACATATTGCAAAATTATTGATCACGGGTCATTTCAGGGCAGGTCACCAGACCAGGTCACGTGACCCCACATCCAAAAAAGTGTGCAGTCGTACCACAGCCACAGTTGTTGGCCGATCGATTTGATACTTACAGGATTTCATAAAGGTAATAGTGCCTACAATTCGTTTTTCTCGGATTTATTTTTATATCGCTGACCTAAGGTCGGGTCAATTTCGTGACCTCCCATTATAAGTCAATGGGGAAATATTCAAATGCTTCCTATTCTGAGGATATACGCATGATATCAGCCCAATTCCTTCTGGATCATGTTATTATAGGCCATTCTTTAAGACCCAGGTGCATTTTTGGTTCAGTGACCCCACGTGTTGAATCCATCGTCCGGATTTGTTTTTCGTCGGATTTTTTGTTTTAATGTAATTTATTATTATTGACAATCAAGAGCTGAAACGCAACTGCTAATAAAAAAGTAAATGTACATACATGTGATGAATATGATGATTAAGTGAATAATACATCTGAAGTGGTTTTGACGATCTGTATTTCTAAGGACATGATCGCTTAGTAAATGTTCACAGAAATAATATAGTAATGATTTTTGCTGGCATTTTGGCCCCCGAGTACTTCATGAGAAGGAGCATTTTGTCCCCGACCTTATCCATAAGGACAGAACACTTTACCACCCCTGCCTCTGAGAGCATTTTGTGCCATAACAGTCGCAATATAAGACTTTAAATGTAAAGTATAGCAAATCAACCCAAATACCTCGATTTTGACATTTCACCTGACCGTGACCTGACATGTGACCTTATTTTGAACATTTCACGTATGTTTTACGCGCGTCTCATTGAGAGCTTTCGATTGCTCTCTTGCGCGTCTCGCTGCGCTTATTGGTTCGGAAGTAACGAGGTGGCAGCATATGTCCCCCCCCCAGTTGGGATGAATACCCCAGCGGGGCGCGGGACTCTTTTGAAGTCTGGTGGCATGATCGGAAGGTCCGACTGCGGATCTACGTACACGTAGGTTCACATGATTTACAAGATTTACATGATTTGTTTATTCTCCGGGCTAACTACATGTAGCCTGGAGAAGCAATTTTTTTCCGCAACATCGGGAAACTAAGTTGCATACGTGGATAAACAAGGAGCAAAATCTTGTGTTACGACAGTTGAGTCGTTCTTATTGGGTCGCGCCAATTCAAGGTGATTATACAACGTTTTCAGCGTCGGTCAAAGATTTTACAATTTTACATTTGGTCTCAAGATAAAATTGAACTCCTGTTTCCCAGAATCGGGTCCATTTTGACCTAACAGGTCTCCTTCAAGGTCAAATTCAACGTAAAAGGACGGGGGACGCTGTAGCGCCCAAAATTTGCGTCCGATTGCAACACAAATGGTCTCAAACGATGCCCGTGTCCATTTCCAGGATGACAAGTATTCTTAGAGTAAATTTGTTCTCCGTGACCTTCAAGGTCAAAGGACGGGGAAAGCTGTAGCGTCAAACTTTGTGCGCTAACTTGAAGGTCACGGTGCACAACTCTAAGAATGCTTGTCATTCTGGAAATGGAAAGGACGGGGCAAAATCCCGCCTTTAGAAACAGAGCCGGCTCCGAGACAGGAAACGGCACAGAGGAGGCGGAGGCGGACGGTCACCTTAGAAACAGAGGCGGCTCCAAGACACGTCCGGAACACGGTACAGAGGAGGCGGAGGCGGACGGCCACCTTAGAAACAGAGGCGGCTCCGAGACAGAAACCCGGCACAGAGGAGGCGGAGGAGGACGGTGACCTTAGAAACAGACCCGGCTCCGAAACACGTCAGGAACCCGGCACAGAGGAGGCGGAGGCGGACGGCCACCTTAGAAACAGAGGCGGCTCCAAGACAGGAACCCGGCACAGCGGAGGCGGAGGCGGACGGCCACCTTAGAAACAGAGGCGGCTCCGAGACACGTCCGGAACACGGCACAGAGGAGGCGGAGACGGACGGCCACCTTAGAAACAGAGGCGGCTCCGAAACACGTCAGGAACACGGCACAGATGAGGCGGAGGCGGACGGCCACCTTAGAAACAGAGGCGGCTCCAAGACACGTCAGGAACCCGGCACAGAGGAGGCGGAGGCGGACGGCCACCTTAGAAACAGAGGCGGCTCCGAAACACGTCAGGAACACGGCACAGATGAGGCGGAGGCGGACGGTCACCTTAGAAACAGAGGCGGCTCCAAGACACGTCAGGAACCCGGCACAGAGGAGGCGGAGGCGGACGGCCACCTTAGAAGCAGAGGCGGCTCCGAAACACGTCAGGAACACGGCACAGATGAGGCGGAGGCGGACGGCCACCTTAGAAACAGAGGCGGCTCCGAGACAGGAACCCGGCACAGAGGAGGCGGAGGCGGACGGCCACCTTCGAAACAGAGGCGGCTCCAAGACACGTCAGGAACACGGCACAGACGAGGCGGAGGCGGACGGTGACCTTAGAAACAGAGGCGGCTCCGAAACACGTCAGGAACCCGGCACAGAGGAGGCGGAGGCGGACGGCCACCTTAGAAACAGAGGCGGCTCCGAGACACGTCAGGAACCCGGCACAGAGGAGGCGGAGGCGGACGGCCACCTTAGAAACAGAGGCGGCTCCGAGACACGTCCGGAACACGGCACAGAGGAGGCGGAGGCGGACGGCCACCTTAGAAACAGAGGTGGCTCCGAGACAGAAACCCGGCACAGAGGAGGCGGAGGTGGACAGTCACCTTAGAAACAGAGGCGGCTCCAAGACACGTCAGGAACACGGCACAGAGGAGGCGGAGGCGGACGGCCACCTTAGAAACAGAGGCGGCTCCGAGACAGAAACCCGGCACAGAGGAGGCGGAGGCGGACGGCCACCTTAGAAACAGAGGCGGCTCCGAGACAGAAACCCGGCACAGAGGAGGCGGAGGTGGACAGTCACCTTAGAAACAGAGGCGGCTCCAAGACACGTCAGGAACACGGCACAGAGGAGGCGGAGGCGGACGGCCACCTTAGAAACAGAGGCGGCTCCGAGACAGAAACCCGGCACAGAGGAGGCGGAGGCGGACGGCCACCTTAGAAACAGAGGCGGCTCCGAGACAGAAACCCGGCACAGAGGAGGCGGAGGTGGACAGTCACCTTAGAAACAGAGGCGGCTCCAAGACACGTCAGGAACACGGCACAGAGGAGGCGGAGGCGGACGGCCACCTTAGAAACAGAGGCGGCTCCGAGACAGAAACCCGGCACAGAGGAGGCGGAGGTGGACAGTCAACTTAGAAACAGAGGCGGCTCCAAGACACGTCAGGAACACGGCACAGAGGAGGCGGAGGCGGACGGCCACCTTAGAAACAGAGGCGGCTCCGAGACAGAAACCCGGCACAGAGGAGGCGGAGGTGGACGGCCACCTTAGAAACAGAGGCGGCTCCGAGACAGAAACCCGGCACAGAGGAGGCGGAGGTGGACAGTCACCTTAGAAACAGAGGCGGCTCCAAGGCACGTCAGGAACACGGCACAGAGGAGGCGGAGGCGGACGGCCACCTTAGAAACAGAGGCGGCTCCGAAACACGTCCGGAACACGGCACAGAGGAGGCGGAGGCGGACGGTCACCTTAGAAACAGAGGCGGCTCCAAGACACGTCAGGAACACGGCACAGAGGAGGCGGAGGCGGACGGTGACCTTATAAACAGAGGCGGATCCGAGACAGGCACCCGGCACAGAGGAGGCGGCCCACCCACACCGAGCTACTATTCCCAACTTGGAGCAGTGCCTCTAACATTGCAACGAGAAACTGCCAGACACAATCTATGTTGTCTCCTTTTCATAGCCAATGAGTCAATGCCAGTGCCAATGACTAACTGTAGGCATTATGGCCATACTCGACCATACCCCATGGCATGACTCAACTCATTGCTTACGTGGTTTACTTGTCATCTTCCGAGCCTAACTTTAAAATGGGTAACGTAAACAAAAAACGAAACTCCCCATTGGTCTTCAACGGGCTCCGACTCTATATGCATAGTAGAAACAATGTGCATGCTGCTTATCGTGCTATGATGCCGGAGGATTCCAGTTTAATAAGATAACTCTGGTGATCTCCCTCGTCAGGACTGATCGCAAATGATAACATTGACACATATTTCTGATGACATCGGGAAACTTTTCAATTGAATGGATGAGAGCGAGAAGTTTTATAAATGCTTTTATATTTTGATTTCAGCAACCCAGAGAGATAAATTAAATGCGAACACAGCAATAACAAGAAACAGCTCCAAGTATAAGGAACGTCATTGACGCTAATAACCAATTAGTATAACCAAACAATACAATATGCTAATAGCTACTAAACTACCAGTTAATGCACCAACGTACATACCCTCTTGGTTTCCAAAAAGAAGCTATCATCAAAGTCAACGAACTATGATACACAACCAGGGGCGTAACCACCACTGGGGTCACTGGGGATCAGTCACCAGTAACATATTCAGATGTTAACATTACGCCTTTGGCCGTTGCATGGAAAGAATCGACTTCAAAGTGCTTCCGTCCCCACCTACTTTCGGAAGGTGGTTACGCCTATGTACACAACTAATCAACAATGACTTTAAATAAAGTATTAAGCTCTCGAATTTGATAAACTCAATAAAGTTGATGAGGTGCATGTACTTAGCATAAATCTTAATCGCGCCATTAACAATAATATGCACACCATTTCCCGCGATGTATTATGAGACTTGTGCCTGGACATATTCAGGAATAATGTCTGAGGTAAGTGACCTCAAGTAAGGCGGACTGGCATATTTCATACTCACCAGCAAGTGGTCGCAGTCATTCGAAGCAACATCTAACATCCAATTTTGTCTTTTATTGTGCCTGAAAATCAATTCATTCAATACTACACGTAGTTTTCAAATGCCGAAGGTTTATGTGGCGTTAGCTTTCTTTCTCCTACGTATGGGCTAATGTATAGCTCCTACGTATGGGCTAATGATGTTTTGTACCACCCTTGCCTCTCCCGCACTATAAAGGTACGGCCCCACCTGTATAGTCTGTCAATGTTAACACGATCCAATGTTAGGCAAAGCGAATGTCTAACGTGACTCACTTGTTGAACAGCTGCAGCAGTGTCCAGGCGGCGGGCTGGCTGAGCTGCAGCTGGAGCTCCTTGTCCCCGTCTCTGGGCCGTACCGTACCGCCCGGCCTGTACTCGATCGGCAGCGAGTAGAGTCGCACCAGCAGCACCGCGCTGTCGTCATAGTACGGGTGTATAGTCTGCGGCGGCCGACAGACATCAGCTCAGTCAGCGGGGGCCGACAGACGGCACCTCAGTCAGCGGGGATCCTCATATAGTCAGCGGGGCCGACAGACATCAGCTCAGTCAGCGGGGATCCTCATATAGTCAGCGGGGCCGACAGACGGCACCTCAGTCAGCGGGGATCCTCATATAGTCAGCGGGGGCCGACAGACGGCAGCTCAGTCAGCAGGGATCCTCATATAGTCTGCGGCGGCCGACAGACGGCACCTCAGTCAGCGGGGATCCTCATATAGTCAGCGGGGGCCGACAGACGGCAGCTCAGTCAGCGGGGATCCTCATATAGTCTGCGGCGGCCGACAGACATCAGCTCAGTCAGCGGGGCCGACAGACATCAGCTCAGTCAGCTCGAAGTAGTAAACGTAAAGTAACGTAAGTACGTAAAATAGTAAACGTAAAGTAAACGTCCTCATACATGAAATACAACTGACCCCAACAAACATGAAACGCTATGTTATTTTTAAATAGGTACCAGAAGATATCATAAATAAACTAGATTGGGTACTTCAGGAATGTGGTACTTTACGGATGGTGCCAATGCAATAAAATAACCATCGTGAAAACGGCTATATAGTCTGCAGCGGCCGACAGACGGCACCTCAGTCAGCGGGGCCGACAGACATCAGCTTAGTCAGCGGGGGCTGACAGACGGCACCTCAGTCAGCGGGGCCGACAGACATCAGCTTAGTCAGCGGGGGCTGACAGACGGCACCTCAGTCAGCGGGGCCGACAGACATCAGCTTAGTCAGCGGGGGCCGACAGACGGCACCTCAGTCAGCGGGGCCGACAGACATCAGCTTAGTCAGCGGGGGCCGACAGACGGCACCTCAGTCAGCGGGGCCGACAGACATCAGCTCAGTCAGCGGGGGCTGACAGACGGCACCTCAGTCAGCGGGGCCGCCAGACATCAGCTTAGTCAGCGGGGGCTGACAGACGGCACCTCAGTCAGCGGCGATCCTCTGGCAGGCAGCACGTGAGACACGTCAGACAGAGTCGAATCGACAAGCGCCATGCCGCAGGTATCATTCATCTTAACATCATCTTAACCTTGCCATGCATCATTAATCTTATCATTCCATCATTAATCTTAACCTTTCCATGCAGTTTGTGTGACCTTTCCATGCAGTTTTTGTGACCTTTCACTGCAGTCTTTGTCATCTTTCACTGCAGCGAGCGTCGAAGCGACTCTAACCCGGCCTGCCACAGTGCATTAAATCTGAATCCTAGCCCTCTTCCGACGAGGTACAGGGACGGACAGACGAATCATGAAGCAAACAAACACGGTTATTTGAAGAAACTGAACAACTCTTGATGATACGATGGCGGTGATGATGGGTAGCGTTCAATTTAATACATTTGTATACGCTGTGTTCTGTTTTCTTACTTTAAACCATCCAATTTATTTAGGTACGGTGGAAAAGTTGAGTGGACACATTACTAAGGATATTCACATATAGACCATGGTCTATGCGGAATTATAAGTTTTCCATGCAGCTTATGGGCTGTCGGAAAACGGCGAACGAATTATTACGTTTCAGCACATGTTTTGAAGGCATGGACATTCAAACGAACACGGCATGGGATGATGTGCGAGTTGACGTTTTTTTCCGACATAGGTAGGTTCAGTGATCAGTATGCTCCTTCCTAACATTGCCATATTCCGGCGCCGGATCAGGATCAGTGTGCTCCTTCCTAACATTGCCATATTCCGGCGCCGGATCAGGATCAGTGTGCTCCTTCCTAACATTGCCATATTCACTGCCACCGCCACTGCCATATTCCGGCGCCAGATCAGGATCAGTGTGCTCCTTCCTAACATTGCCATATTCACTGCCACTGCCACTGCCATATTCCGGCGCCAGATCAGGATCAGTGTGATCCTTCCTAACACTGCCATATTCCGGCGCCGGATCAGGCTCAGTGTGATCCTTCCTAGCATTGCCATATTCCGGCGCCGGATCAGGATCAGTGTGCTTCTTCCTAACAATGCCATATTCACTGCCACTACCACTGCCATATTCCGGCGCCGGAAGGATTCGCCGCAGACCAGTCAAACAGCCGGCCGCAGATGTCACGGGGCACCGGGTCCGCCGCCGTCAAATTCAGCCGGTCAGATGCCACGGGGCACCGGGTCCGTCGCCGTCAAATTCAGCCGGTCAGATGCCACGGGGCACCGGGTCCGTCGCCGTCAAATTCAGCCGGTCAGATGCCACGGGGCACCGGGTCCGCCGCCGTCAAATTCAGCCGGTCAGGTGCCATGGGGCACCGGGTCCGCCGCAGTCAAATTCAGCCGGTCAGATGCCACGGGGCACCGGGTCCGCCGCCGTCAAATTCAGCCGGTCAGGTGCCACGGGGTACCGGGTCCGTCGCCGTCAAATTCAGCCGGTCAGATGCCACGGGGCACCGGGTCCGCCGCCGTCAAATTCAGCCGGTCAGGTGCCATGGGGCACCGGGTCCGCCGCAGTCAAATTCAGCCGGTCAGATGCCACGGGGCACCGGGTCCGTCGCCGTCAAATTCAGCCGGTCAGATGCCACGGGGCACCGGGTCCGCCGCCGTCAAATTCAGCCGGTCAGGTGCCATGGGGCACCGGGTCCGCCGCAGTCAAATTCAGCCGGTCAGATGCCACGGGGCACCGGGTCCGCCGCCGTCAAATTCAGCCGGTCAGATGCCACGGGGCACCGGGTCCGTCGCCGTCAAATTCAGCCGGTCAGATGCCACGGGGCACCGGGTCCGCCGCCGTCAAATTCAGCCGGTCAGGTGCCATGGGGCACCGGGTCCGCCGCAGTCAAATTCAGCCGGTCAGATGCCACGGGGCACCGGGTCCGCCGCCGTCAAATTCAGCCGGTCAGGTGCCACGGGGCACCGGGTCCGCCGCAGTCAAATTCAGCCGGTCAGATGCCACGGGGCACCGGGTCCGCCGCCGTCAAATTCAGCCGGTCAGGTGCCACGGGGCACCGGGTCCGCCGCAGTCAAAGTCAGCCGCCATGTCGCTGACTATGTGGGTATCGTTCTTGCAACTCTCTACAATTGTCCGATCAATCATCCATGACCAGTCAGTTTATGAGCGTTGACCGCGTTATGCTAGATTTGTTGATACGTAATATCATTGCATTTTCGCCGAATACAAATAGTCGGGTCAGAGCTCTGATATAATTTTAACCACAAGGTAGTATGTTGCAAATATTTGCACTACCTAGTGAACATACGATATGTTTCCTACACCACCACCCTTTTGAGGTTAAGAATGTAAGAAAAGGCTAGAGTTGTATGTTAAGACGTTCAACTTGGAAGACACAGTTCCACTTCTATTGAACGCACGATTATTTTGCATACGATAACGTTTTGTCCACGGTTTCCATTGTTCATTTTAGTTTGTTGCCTCCTTACTAGTCTCCACTGAACTGTCAACCTCAGCTTTACATAACGCACCACCAGTATAGGATCCGGCCGACAACAACAATGTACGGCTTTAACGGAGCTGTCAAACGTCAAACGAACCTTAACCCGCAACTTACTGGGGGGGGGGGGGGGGGGGATATTTTGTACCCCTCCCGTTATTTTGCAATATCTTCTAAGCCTGCAATATGCAATATCTAGTATCGTCACCAAACTTTCAGTACCTTCTCTCACATCAATTCTACACCTGTCAGCAGAAGAAAAAAGATGAGGTTATGATAGGTCAACTGTGAATGACGTCAGAGTGACGTAATTTTGTTGAAAAATAAAGGTTTGCGGAAAACGCTGTCAAACGTACAATGTTTAAGATAAATTCAATTGTAATATATCAAATGACTGATAATAGTCTCCGCTATTGAACTGCTATCTCAGATTTTCGAGTTTTATTGAATTTAAAAAAATTGAAATCCAAATACATTTTATTTTGTTTTGACAATATTTTCACAAAATCAGGGTTATCAACAAACCGGAATATATGTGATCAAGACGTGTTCGGTGAATATGTGTACCAAATTTGAAATCGATATCTTCTCCAATGACTGACTTATGACCTTTAAATGACAAACATCGACCACCTCTCACAGCATAAAAAATGAATTTCCGTTTTTGTTTTTTTATTTCGATTTCTATGGAACAAACAATGTTCTAAGGTAATTTTCGCGTTCTGCATGCAAACAAAACTCATAAACATGTGTTACAACGCCTAATGACCGTAATCCGCAATTTGACCTCGTGACCTCGAATGACCTTGACCTGACCCAAGGTCATAAACAGCTTAGAATGGTACTTAGAAGTGAAAGACACACGAACCATACCGATTTATCGACTGCTTATGCGTTTAATATCGCAATTTCGCGCGACAATTCCATCCTTCGAGACCACATGACACGGTCAAACATTTTGTCTTTGACGTGACCTGTGACGTTATCGGTGACCCTGAGGTCAACAATATTAGGTTTCCCTAGTTAAATGTTCCAGGGCTATCGAATGCCGTTTGAATGTTTAAAATCGGTCCAGTAGTTCCGGAGATCCGAGGGGGGGGGGGGGAAATAGCCCCCACAGTAAGTCGCGTTATGGAAAGCACCCCAGTAACTCGCGATTAACTTAAACACACTGCGACGAACATTTTCTCCAGAAGTCGTCACAAATCACAGCCTATCTTCAGCACACGATTTTTGACATACTCCCGCTGAAAGCCGGCTCTGACCGGACATATCCGCGCGTTCACGTGCCGTCATTCTCGGCCACCCAGTCCACAGGACCGTCGCACATTGGGCGGGCAGCGGCATTTAGCGCGACATAATTGTGTATCTACTTTCCCCGGGATTCAGATGTCTTACATCAATATGAGGTTGCATAAGATGCTGTCAGATGCATTCACGAATGTCTTGCGGAGATTCTTCGCATTTTTTATCATAAACATCGCGACATGAAGTGTTGCAAAATAGCCGCACAAGACAACTGTAAATTGACCAGAACTCTGGTGCGACAGCTCTGACGTAGATGCATGTTATGTGATGTGCAAGCCATTGAAAA
Source organism: Chirona hameri (assembly GCA_036785665.1). Taxonomy (NCBI): domain Eukaryota; kingdom Metazoa; phylum Arthropoda; class Thecostraca; order Balanomorpha; family Balanidae; genus Chirona; species Chirona hameri. Next base: position 40,589 of record JAXIVJ010008400.1, read on the forward strand.
GCATTTAAATGTCGTGATATTGATATATTTTGGGTATCTTGTGCCTGATGACAAAATTCACAAAAAATAACATTTTAGTACACACAAAAATGTTACCCCAGCAAAACATTTTTTTTGGTTAATTAAGTTACCTATACAAGGTGCGCATTAAGTTCTGGCCGCTTTACGCCTGGCATGTTTACGTCGACTCTGATTGGTTGGCAGTGTGCCAATGACCTGGGGCGTGACCCCTTTGACCCCGGCTACCCTGTGGGGAGTATTATAGCCCCTCCATTTCATGTTTAGTTATGGATAATCAGAGGAAACGACCACTTGTCGCTGGCTACCCGCGCGGGGCGGCCGGGTCCGGGAAGACGAACGCGCAAGTGGCGGCGGACTGCGGCGTTGGACGGAGGACAGTTCGACGGATCAAGGCCAAGTTGCGTTCTCGAGGAAGTCTTGAAGATGACCCCAGGCCTGGGCGACCTGGGACTGTCCGAAGCCCTCAGAACGTGGACGCCGTAGAAGATCATGGTCAGGGTGGTCGGTTCCGACGGAAGAAGTGTCCTATCACCTTCGTGGATGCCAACGAGAAGATCAACAGGGAGGTGTACGAGCGTCTGTTGGACACGGAGGTCATCCCCTGGATCAAGGACACCGACCCGGATGGAAACTTTGTGTTCCAGCAGGACGGGGCACCCTCACACAACGCCAACGTCATCGAGCAGAAGCTGGCGGACGAGCTCGAAGGAGAGCCACATTTCGGGCGCAAGGAGATGTGGCCATCCCAGTCACAGCATCTGGAGCGTTTTGCAGGAGGATGTTCAGGCGATATCCCATCCCAGCTTGGAGTCTCTCAAGGCTCACATCGTGGAGGCCTGGGATGTGATGAAGGAGGCCTACATCGCCAACACCTGTCGCTCCTTCCGAGGCCGTGTGGAGGCCGTCATCGAGGCCAGCGGCGGCTACATCGAGACATAGACTTGAAATGCCCCTAAGCTGTTGTGTGTAACTGCATTTTGGATATAAATCCGAAAATATATGTGTTCTACTTCTGTACATGTGTTTGTGAAAATGCTGGAAGCGGCCAGGACTTAATGCGCACCCTGCATGCTCTTATTAGCACATCTTGCAACGTATCGAGATATAAGTCAATGTCAATGCAGTAGCTACAAATCGCAGCGAAACCATAATCACAGGTGAAATTCTCAGCTATATCACCCACATTGTTTCATCATGGGTGCGTTTGAAATGCGATACTCAGCACAATATTACACAGACCATTGAAGCCCTGGTAATAAACACCGCTAAACGCATGCGTAGTATTTCGTACGAAGGCCTTCGTTCTAGCCCGGACACGCTCGGACACGCTCGGGGCCCGGACACGCTCAGCGCTGGTTGCCGACTGAACCCGGCTGCCCGCCATCCGGACAGACAGGTCACGTGACATTCAGCAGGCCAGCCAATCAGAGAGTCGGTCCTGGTCGGCGCATCCCACCGCCCACAAGGCACTCCGCGCCCGGGAGCGTTGGGCGACATGCGATACAAAAATGACGATAACTTCCAAAGGCGCAGGAAGATGCAGCCAAATTAGCAGTGGTTCGATCAAAAATTGTCCATGTCAACTAAAAATCATGTTTGCAGCACCGGCACTGGTGGGCATTTTAATATCGGCACTTGCAAAAATAAAGTATGACAAAAATCCATGGTCATTTTTGACACCTCATACAATGGCTAATGAATAATGCAAAATGCATTCTTGGAAAGGCTAACATGAATTTTAACATAGAGCATGACTTACTTATTTTGAACGAATACATACTAACTCGTTCAGCATTGTAATTTGTATGATATTTCACGTTGAGCTTTACACACAAAATACAGCACATGATGCTGGTTCCGCTTCTCCGTTCAAAGTTCCGTGTTCAAGCTCACCTATACGAAAAACGATTCATGCTGGCGGATATATATTGTCATTTTCGGATTCCATGGACAATTTTGTGTAACTACAACTATTGTTTGCATCGAGTAGAAAATCACAAAAATGACTTGTGTCGCGCTAAATGCCGTTGCCCGCCCATTGTGCGTCGAGTCAGACCTGTGTGTCATGGCAGCAGGTGTCTCTATCATCCTCCTTGACCCATTCCTCCGACTCCCCGCAGATCATAGTCAAGCTGGCTGCCACACGGCTCGGCCCGGACATCTTGCAATGACTGGGTCAGACCGGTCATTGTTTGCAGACTGGGTGGAATGACCCACCGCCGACCCGCCAGAGTGCAGCGGGGCACACGGTACACGGTACAGCTGGTCCGGAGCAGGACACGGGCAGGTGCGCTGCCGGCCTCACCGTGTTCGGGTCAGGGCAGCGGGGCTACCAGCCCCGTGTGCAGGTCAGGTCAGCGGGGCCGGCCTCATCGTGTGCGGGTCAGGGCAGCGGGGCTACCATCACCATGTGCGGGTCAGAGCAGCGGGGCTACCATCACCGTGTGCGGGTCAGGGGAGCGGGGCCGGCCTCACCGTGTGCGGGTCAGAGCAGCGGTGCCGGCCTCATCGTGTGCGGGTCAGGGGAGCGGGGCTACCATCACCGTGTGCGGGTCAGGGCAGCGGGGCTACCATCACCATGTGCGGGTCAGAGCAGCGGGGCTACCATCACCGTGTGCGGGTCAGGGGAGCGGGGCCGGCCTCACCGTGTGCGGGTCAGAGCAGCGGTGCCGGCCTCATCGTGTGCGGGTCAGGGGAGCGGGGCTACCATCACCGTGTGCGGGTCAGGGGAGCGGGGCTACCATCACCGTGTGCGGGTCAGGGGAGCGGGGCCGGCCTCACCGTGTGCGGGTCAGGGGAGCGGGGCTACCATCACCGTGTGCGGGTCAGGGGAGCGGGGCTATCATCACCGTGTGCGGGTCAGGGCAGCGGGGCTACCATCCCGTGTGCGGGTCAGGGCAGCGGGGCTACCATCACCGTGTGCGGGTCAGGGGAGCGGGGCTACCATCACCGTGTGCGGGTCAGGGCAGCGGGGCTACCATCACCGTGTGCGGATCAGGGGAGCGGGACAGCCATCCCCGTGTGCGGGTCAGAGCAGCGGGGCTACCATCACCGTGTGCGGGTCAGGTCAGCGGGGCTACCATCCCGTGTGCGGGTCAGGGCAGCGGGGCTACCATCCCCGTGTGCGGGTCAGGGGAGCGGGGCTACTATCACCGTGTGCGGGTCAGGGGAGCGGGGCTACCATCACCGTGTGCGGGTCAGAGCAGCGGGGCTACCATCACCGTGTGCGGGTCAGGGGAGCGGGGCTACCATCACCGTGTGCGGGTCAGGGCAGCGGGGCTACCATCACCGTGTGCGGGTCAGGGGAGCGGGACAGCCATCCCCGTGTGCGGGTCAGAGCAGCGGGGCTACCATCACCGTGTGCGGGTCAGGGGAGCAGGGCCGGCCTCATCGTGTGCGGGTCAGGGGAGCGGGACTACCATCACCGTGTGCGGGTCAGGGGAGCGGGGCCGGCCTCACCGTGTGCGGGTCAGGGGAGCGGGGCTACCATCACCGTGTGCGGGTCAGGGGAGCGGGGCTACCATCACCGTGTGCGGGTCAGGGGAGCGGGGCCGGCCTCACCGTGTGCGGGTCAGGGGAGCGGGGCTACCATCACCGTGTGCGGGTCAGGGGAGCGGGGCTACCATCACCGTGTGCGGGTCAGGGGAGCGGGGCCGGCCTCACCGTGTGCGGGTCAGAGCAGCGGGGCTACCATCACCGTGTGCGGGTCAGGGGAGCGGGGCTACCATCACCGTGTGCGGGTCAGGGGAGCGGGGCCGGCCTCACCGTGTGCGGGTCAGGGCAGCGGGGCTACCATCACCGTGTGCGGGTCAGGGGAGCGGGGCTACCATCCCCGTGTGCGGGTCAGGGGAGCGGGGCTACCATCACCGTGTGCGGGTCAGGGCAGCGGGGCTACCATCCCGTGTGCGGGTCAGAGCAGCGGGGCTACCATCACCGTGTGCGGGTCAGGGGAGCGGGACAGCCATCACCGTGTGCGGATCAGGGGAGCGGGGCAGCCATCCCCGTGTGCGGGTCAGGGCAGCGGGGCTACCATCACCATGTGCAGGTCAGGGGAGCGGGACAGCCATCCCCGTGTGCGGGTCAGAGCAGCGGGGCTACCATCACCGTGTGCGGGTCAGGGGAGCGGGACAGCCATCACCGTGTGCGGATCAGGGGAGCGGGGCAGCCATCCCCGTGTGCGGGTCAGGGCAGCGGGGCTACCATCACCATGTGCAGGTCAGGGGAGCGGGACAGCCATCCCCGTGTGCGGGTCAGAGCAGCGGGGCTACCATCACCGTGTGCGGGTCAGGGGAGCGGGGCTACCATCACCGTGTGCGGGTCAGGGGAGCGGAGCCGGCCTCACCGTGTGCGGGTCAGAGCAGCGGGGCTACCATCACCGTGTGCGGGTCAGGGGAGCGGGGCTACCATCACCGTGTGCGGGTCAGGGGAGCGGGGCTACCATCACCGTGTGCGGGTCAGAGCAGCGGGGCTACCATCACCGTGTGCGGGTCAGGGCAGCGGGGCTACCATCACCGTGTGCGGGTCAGGGGAGCGGGGCTACCATCACCGTGTGCGGGTCAGGGGAGCGGGGCTACCATCACCGTATGCGGGTCAGGGGAGCGGGGCTACCATCACCGTGTGCGGGTCAGGGGAGCGGGGCTACCATCACCGTATGCGGGTCAGGGGAGCGGGGCTACCATCACCGTGTGCGGGTCAGGGGAGCGGGGCTACCATCACCGTGTGCGGGTCAGGGGAGCGGGGCCGGCCTCACCGTGTGCGGGTCAGGGGAGCGGGGCTACCATCACGTGTGCGGGTCAGAGCAGCGGGGCTACCATCACCGTGTGCGGGTCAGGGAGCGGGGCTACCATCCCCGTGTGCGGGTCAGAGCAGCGGGGCTACCATCACCGTGTGCGGGTCAGGTCAGCGGGGCCGGCCTCATCGTGTGCGGGTCAGGGGAGCGGGGCTACCATCACCGTGTGCGGGTCAGGGAGCGGGGCTACCATCCCGTGTGCGGGTCAGGGCAGCGGGGCTACCATCCCGTGTGCGGGTCAGAGCAGCGGGGCTACCATCACCGTGTGCGGGTCAGGGGAGCGGGACAGCCATCACCGTGTGCGGATCAGGGGAGCGGGGCAGCCATCCCCGTGTGCGGGTCAGGCAGCGGGGCTACCATCACCATGTGCAGGTCAGGGGAGCGGGACAGCCATCCCGTGTGCGGGTCAGAGCAGCGGGGCTACCATCACCGTGTGCGGGTCAGGTCAGCGGGGCCGGCCTCATCGTGTGCGGGTCAGGGGAGCGGGGCTACCATCCCCGTGTGCGGGTCAGGGGAGCGGGGCTACCATCCCCGTGTGCGGGTCAGGGGAGCGGGGCTACCATCCCCGTGTGGCGGGTCAGGGCAGCGGGGCTACCATCCCCGTGTGCGGGTCAGAGCAGCGGGGCTACCATCACCGTGTGCGGGTCAGAGCAGCGGGGCCGGCCTCATCGTGTGCGGGTCAGGGGAGCGGGGCTACCATCCCCGTGTGCGGGTCAGGGGAGCGGGGCTACCATCACCGTGTGCGGGTCAGGGGAGCGGGGCTACCATCACCGTGTGCGGGTCAGGGGAGCGGGCTACCATCACCGTGTTGCGGGTCAGGGCAGCGGGGCTACCATCACGTGTGCGGGTCAGGGGAGCGGGGCTACCATCACCGTGTGCGGGTCAGGGAGCGGGGCTACCATCACCGTGTGCGGGTCAGGGGAGCGGGGCTACCATCACCGTGTGCGGGTCAGGGGAGCGGGGCTACCATCACCGTGTGCGGGTCAGGGCAGCGGGGATACCATCACCGTGTGCGGGTCAGGGAGCGGGGCTACCATCACCGTGTGCGGGTCAGAGCAGCGGTGCCGGCCTCACCGTGTGCGGGTCAGAGCAGCGGGGCCGCCTCACCGTGTGCGGGTCAGAGCAGCGGGGCTACCATCACCGTGTGCAGGTCAGGGGAGCGGGGCCGGCCTCACCGTGTGCGGGTCAGGGGAGCGGGGCTACCATCCCCGTGTGCGGGTCAGAGCAGCGGGGCTACCATCACCGTGTGCGGGTCAGGGGAGCGGGGCCGTCTCACCGTGTGCGGGTCAGGGGAGTGCTGCCGGCCTCACCGTGTGCGGGTCAGGGGAGCGGGGCAGCCATCCCCGTGTGCGGGTCAGGGGAGCGGGACAGCCATCCCCGTGTGCGGGTCAGGGCAGCGGGGCTACCATCACCGTGTGCGGGTCAGGGCAGCGGGGCCGGCCTCACCGTGTGCGGGTCCATCCAGTTGGGGGAGCGCTGCAGACTGTTGATGTCCAGCTTCTGCGTTACGAACCGCTCAGAGCCGGGGTCGCCGTCACCGTCGGCGGTGGGCGGGGTGTCCTTGTGCTCCTCCCCATGGCAGGTATTCCACCATCGCCAGCGTGAAACGGTTCTCCAGGTACACTGCAGTACACAGCCACAGGACGAGCGTTCCGTCACCACACTCCATGGACCACAACCAGAGCCGGAATGCATCGGCGGTTAGTGAGATACAAGTGTCTAGTAGCGCGAACCCTATGGTCGTTTGCGAAAATGGTAAAGAGCAGTTTCTTGAAAAAATTAAGCAGCTCGAGAGTCGAGCGGTTTGGAACTAGACCGGTGACCGTGTCACTTGTCACTTGTGATGACACATGATGCTAAATGTCACCGCTAAGGAACGCGGTGCGGACCGCCGGACAGACAGGCTCGCTCAAAGTCGTAAATGTCACCCCATCCATGCACATCCACGCACCAAGTGATTAAAAACAAGTAATAAATCCTCCATCAGACATAAGCAAGGTATGCAGTTATGCAGTTGTCGTCACCATGTTCCATCAATTCTGTAAAAAGTGAGGGATGGTATGCGCGATCAGCGTTCTGCATACAATTCAACATTCATCTACTGTGCTTATTAGCTAGGTATATTCTAACAAAAATATGACAAAAGGCATACCAAGGGCGGATCCAGCCGGCCGTTTCTTCTTTTTTTTGGGGGGGGGGGGGGGGGCAAACCGTTTTTTTTGCGGACCTTACCGATCCCCAATTTCGAGTTTCTTCCCAAATTTGGGCCACTTTTATTTTTGAAACCACACGATTTCTGTTTTTTAAAGGTTTTCGATCTTTTGAGATATCGAAAAAGGAAAGCTGTCAGCAGACATGTGCATGGATCCCAGGAAGGATCTGTGATCCCATTGGATCCCACGACAAAAATACAATGTTTGATCTTTGATCCCGTGGATCCCACGGCAAAAATATAAGGTTGGATCTATGGTCCCAGTGGATCCCACGGCAAAAATACAACGTTAGATCTATGATCCGCTTGGTCCCACGGCAATTTTTTTTGTTGTCAGCTGTCAGCTGTCAAATGTCAGCTGTACCGAGGGGTGTCGGCGACAATTTTGAGTGGGGGGGGGGGGGGGGGGGGGGGGGGGGGAGTCGGCTGAAATGGGAGACAAACATATACCCCAATTTGTTATGCGTGTATTTAAGCCTTTGCAGCATTTTTAATGTGGACAGCACAACATATCAAAATGTCTTCATAAACGATATTCAAACGTTTCTGATATGCTCGCATCACTCCACCATGCACCAGTGCACCTTTCCTAAAACACTTAATCGCCAGCGAACGCAACACCACCACGACCACGCGGTAACTGAGCAAAAATGGCTGCCTCAGTGCCTCACGCACATGCGCGACCGCGGCCATGGCAACTTAGTATCAATAAGGTTCTACTTATTGGGAGAAAGGTACTTCGTCTAGTATACAGGATGCTACTTATAGGAGCCTTTGTCAAAGCAAGTTGCTACACAAAGTACATGGGAGTGCAACGTAGTATATCTTTTAAGTGGGTCTCCAATAAGTATCTAAATGGTACTAAACACCATTGGATACTAAAATGCAATGATTGAGTACCACTTGGAGTACCCTAATCTTTAGAGGCCTATGCTAGTTTTTAGCACAATATGGTACTGAAAAATCTGAGCGCTTAACCAAGCACTTGTAAGGTTCTGATGTAGCATACCTTGGATTCTTAACAATTTTACCACCTATATGGCCCTTCATCTAGCACCTAATGGGTACTCAAATCCAATTGGATACTTCTGTAAGTATCAGGAGTTCTAAATATTTCTCTGTGTGTATTTCGGAGCAGTCTCACCGACAAACCACGTGCACACGCACGAGCGCTGTGCGGGGTATACATTCGGAATACAACTTTCGGCCCTGTCGGACGTCTTTCGTTCCCTCTCCGACAATGGTGGCAGCGGCCCTACAGGGAGGGGACTTGTGCCCTGAAGACGGACTCAAGCCTCTCCAGCTACAGTTACATCGCGGTTGGGAACGTCCGTTCTCCGTGACGGTGCGCCGCCCATACGCCAAGCCATCGGCTAGGGTGTGACCCCTCTGTACAAGTCATCGTCCAGAAGCATCGTCCAGTGTTCAGCTCTACCCCGGCAACATCATAATTGTCACAGGATCCAAAAAAGCATCAGCACATCACCCCGGCATTAAATTATCTAGGATGGTCGAGGATCGAGACCCTGGTGTCGCACCGCGATGCCATCAAAGTGTATAAGATACTGCGCGTGGAGGGCATGCCGGCCGAGCAGCGCGCTTGTTTGTGCCCCGCTCTGCCGTGGTCGGACCGCCGTACTCGCGCCAACAGATCAGTGCAGCCTCCACCTACCTAAGTGCAGGCTAGCCGCAACACAGAAGGCTTTCTCATAACGTGCCGCTGCGGCCAGAGCCTTGTTCACGAACTCCTGCTGACGGGCTGCCACGGCCTGCCCAAAACGGCAGCACACACCAACCTACGTCATCGCCGGCGATTACTACTTGAACACAAATGCTGTCCATCCACGATACATATCTGGCGTACTTGCTACGATAAATTTGCTACAGAAAGCCTGGCTTATGGTACCTAATACCAACATAAACAGTAAACTAAAATTATCGCAGACTTACTCCATATCCATCTTCGCTTCTTCAAGCTTTTCGCTTGGAGATCGTTGGTTGTTTATCGACGCTTCACGTTTGGAAATTGCCGCGTGCGCCAATTTGTGTTATCTGCTGCCCGGCTGACGCGATTTTCCAGCAGCAGCGACAGCAGGAGGCAGCAGAGGTATGACGTCATACACCGTACCCCTCCCCCATATCCCATTCTCCCCACTGGTACCACGCTGATTGGTCGATACGTTTTGACAGCAGTAGGCAGCAGCAGTCAGCTCGTCAGCAGGCGTCGTCAACAAGGATTTGGAATAGGCTGTCATCGTCCGCCCGTGCCGAGCAGACCGTGGGCGCATTTAAGTCCGTATTACCGACCTAGCTGACTCAGTAGTATCATTGTAGATGGCGTAGTATCATTGTAGTATCAGTAGTATCATTGTAGTATCAGTAGTATCATTGTAGATGGCGTCACAATTTGTATCCGCCTTACCTTTTTCAACTTTTAGCCTATACTACTGTACTGTCTTTATTTGACGTTCAGGTATTATATAACATAAATTCCGGCCAGAGTAGCCGAAGCGGGCAAAGTTCCCGAGACGGTACTGCCAAGTGCCAAAGAGCAGTTGAATCGTCCAGCCAATAGGCCCCATGGCCTTGACGGGCACGCGAGGCGTGCATGGCAATTGTCCTTTTCTATAACGTTAAAGGCCATTCAAGCCACCGTCAGGGGTGTGGTTTCCTATCTCTTTGTGGGTGTCAGGGCACCCACAAAGCTGAAATGGGCACCCACAATAGTCTTTCGGCACCCACAATCAAGACCATGTTTCAAAATGCATAATAGTGAAAACTTTTTAAAATCTTTCAGGATCAGGATTTCTCTGATCGTCAGATGTTACAACTTTGATTGATTGGGTAGCAGGTTTTATTCCAAGCATCAGTTTGAAATCTTTCCAGCCGTTATGATCGCACTTTTCCTAGCGCATAATACATTTTGCCCATGGCACTAGGAAACTGAGCATTTATTGATTAAAATCTTGTTTTATTTCATGCTCGAGGTTGTTCGATGCACATGTATTTACTTCAACGTCCATATACTTTTCAAAAAAGTCGTTAAATTTTGTAAGCCGAAGGCGTGGTCGAATTCCGAATCCGATGATAATAAAGGAAATAACCAGTAACCCCATAATAAATCAATATGTAAATTTAGACCGAAATTCTACTGTTATATATATTGCCTGTTGCAGCTGCATCAGTAAAGATAATATCGATAATTACCAATCGATATTATCATTGATGATGAAGCCTCAACAGACGAAATCTGTAACAGTATAATTTCGGGCTCAATTTATTTATTTATTTATTATGCGGTAACGGTTATTTGCTTTATATAATCGTCATGATCAAATTCACTGGAGATTTCGCCATCGTAGTGATCCGAATTCCCCCACCTACGAAAACCAGCACCAATGTTTTTCGTTGGCTGCTGGAGTGGGATGGGGGGGGGGGGGGGGCAAACTAAATTTCAGTTTGGGCCCCCACAATCATTTTCATAAAACCACACCCCTGGCCACCGTGGCAGGTAGTAGGTGTAATTGCCACGATTCACTTGCTTATATGTTCATACCACGTTCGCAATGCCCAAATGTCTAAATTTACACCCTGCGCATGTCCAGGCGTTTGCTCTCTTTGATGTGGTCGCTCGGTTCCCTACGCTTCCCGGGGAGGGGACGATATGTGGGACAGAAGCCCTTCTCGTCATTTTTTTTTTTTTTTTTACCCGGACCGGCCTATAGCCATATCCCGGGTTTGGGGAATTACTTCTGGCAATTTGCCAGGCAAAGAGTTACGTTATCCGGTTTATGTGACCCGGGCAAGCTAGGGAGAAGGGCAGCTATTTTACGTTAATTAATTACTTTAACCGGTTTATCTTCTCGTCATATCACATCCAAGTGAGCCCACGCCAGGGCTGTCCCATAATTGGACGCGCCACCGCGGTTCCCCGCCGCTGCATCTGGCGCTCCCCGGCCGACACCTCACCAGCTGACGGCCGGCTATTTCGGGGGCAGCCTCACCGACGAACACGCGCACACGCACGAGCGCTGTGCGGGGTATATATTCGGAATACAACTCTCGGCCCTGTCGGACGTCTTTCTATCCCTCTCCGACACACGGTCCTCACAGCCGGCGGTCTCCGGTCCTCACAGCCGGCGGTCTCCGGGGGTCGACAGTCGACACCCGGTCCTCACAGCCGGGGGTCTCCGGGGGTCCGACAGTCGACACCCGGTCCTCACAGCCGGGGGTCTCCGGGGGTCCCGACAGTCGACACCCGGTCCTCACAGCCGGCGGTCTCCGGGGGTCCGACAGTCGACACCCGTCCTCACAGCCGGCGGTCTCCGGGGGTCCGACAGTCGACACCCGGTCTCACAGCCGGCGGTCTCCGGTCCTCACAGCCGGCGGTCACCGGGGGTCTCCGGGGGGTTGCCGTCCTTCACCCGTCAGCACTCGGCGCGCTAAGCTGACGACTCTGGCTAGCGCGCCGCAGTGAGATGTCCTCTCTGTCGGGATCATCTGACCGGGCTACAGCGAGTCTGACGACCCCCGGCCTCCCCGGTCCGGCGGGACCAGCGGGCGTCCCGCAGCCCTCACTGGCACCGGCCGCTCCGACCTACGCCCCTACGGCACTGCGACCGGACCCTATGACCTAACTAACGGAGACCGGCCGCTCCGACCCACGGCACTGAGACCGGACCCTACGACCTAACTAACGGAGACCGGCCGCTCCGACCTACGGCACTGAGACCGGACCCTATGACCTAACTAACGGAGACCGGCCGCTCCAGCCTACGGCACTGAGACCGGACCTACGACCTAACTAACGGAGACCGGCCGCTCCCAACCTACGCACTAGACCGGACTCTACGACCTAACTAACGGAGACCGGCCGCTCCAACCTACGGCACTGAGACCGGACCTCCTACGACCTAACTAACGGAGACCGGCCGCTCAACCTACGGCACTGAGACCGGACCCTACGACCTAACTAACGGAGACCGGCCGCTCCAACCTACGGCACTGAGACCGGACCCTACGACCTAAACTACGGAGACCGGCCGCTCCAACCTACGGCACTGAGACCGGACTCTACGACCTAACTAACGGAGACCGGCCGCTCCACCTACGGCACTGAGACCGGACTCTACGACCTAACTAACGGAGACCGGCCGCTCCAACCTACGGCACTGAGACCGGACCCTACGACCAACTAACGGAGACCGGCCGCTCCAACCTACGGCACTGAGACCGGACCCCTACGACCTAACTAACGGAGACGCGGCCGCTCCAACCTACGGCACTGAGACCGGACCCTACGACCTAACTAACGGAGACCGGCCGCTCCAACCTACGGCACTGAGACCGGACCCTACGACCTAACTAACGGAGACGGCCGCTCCGACCTGAGACCGGTTCCATCGGTGTCCCGGTCAAACTGCTGACCTGGCGAGAGATGGGAAATTGCGGGAGAGATCAAACACATACATACATAGCCGTTGACCGGAGCAGGACGCTGGCGATTCCCGATTGTCTCACAGAGTGGCACGGTGACGTGCATTGACGAACGAACGGGTCGGTGACGTGGTGACGAACGGAACGGGTCCGGTGACGTGGTGACGAACGGGACGGGGTCGGTGACGTGGGGACGAACGGACGGGACGGTGACGTGATTGACGAACGGAACGGGTCGGTGACGTGGTGACGAACGGGACGGACGGTGACGTGCATTGACGAACGGAACGGGTCGGTGACGTGGTGACGAACGGAACGGGGTCGGTGACGTGGTGACGAACGGGACGGCACGGTGACGTGCATTGACGAACGGAACGGGTCGGTGACGTGGTGACGAACGGGACGGCACGGTGACGTGCATTGACGACGGAACGGGTCGGTGACGTGGTGACGAACGGGACGGCACGGGTGACGTGCATTGACGAACGGAACGGGTCGGTGACGTGGTGACGAACGGGACGGGACGGTGACGTGCATTGACGAAAGGAACGGGTCGGTGACGTGGGTGGACGAACGGGACGGACGGTGACGTGGTGACGAACGGACGGGACGGTGACGTGGTTGACGAACGGGACGGACGGTGACGTGGTGACGAACGGGACGGGACGGTGACGTGGTGACGGACGGGACGGGACGGTGGACGTGGTGACGAACGGGACGGGCCGGTGACGTGGTGACGAACGGGACGGGACGGTGACGTGGTGACAAACGGGACGGCGGTGACGTGGTGACGAACGGACGGGACGGTGACGTGGTGACGGACGGGACGGGACGGTGACGTGGTGACGAACGGGACGGCCGGTGACGTGGTGACGAACGGGACGGGACGGTGACGTGGTGACGAACGGGACGGGACGGTGACGTGGTGACGAACGGGACGGGACGGTGACGTGGTGACGGACGGGACGGGACGGTGACGTGATGACGGACGGGGACGGAGACGGTGACGTGGTGACGGACGGGCGTGACGTGACGTGGTGACGAACGGTCGGGTCGGTGACATTTACGACAGGCATTGACCACGCTGTGTTCCGGGGCGACGCACGTTGCATCCAACACACGTGTCGATACACAACAAGACGCTTTATAAACCAATCTGTTCTGCCCTGTTATGCTCTCTGCTTCTCATTTCGAAACAATGCTCTGCACCGGTCTGGCGGGTTGCGCAATAATCCTGCTAGACTAGCCTTAACGAACAATAGCCAACGGAGTGAAACCAGTCATCATATAGAAGAATTGTCAGCATTCGTTCGACCCCGTCTGATTTCAAAACATCCCAATCCATCTTTTGTTAACGTGATACGGAACTCAGAACAGGTTCACCACAATACATTTCCCGCCACTAGAGGCGCTGATGATCAGCTGCTACCAAGCTGCCGGCGTCTGTGCGTCAGAGTGTAGGGCGCTTTGTTTACGGTGGAGTTTTGAAGGGTGTTAGAGCGGTAGCAGATTGTGTTCAAACTTATACGAAATGTTGGTGTCTATGAGTGTTTTCGAAACCGAATGAAAATAAGTTACCATTATAATGACGGGTACCGCATAATTTTTCACAAGCAATCACTTAAAGAAACCATTCCACCACCATCGCCTCCCTTTAAAACCCACCGAAGGTCAGTTGGAACACAATCGGCCGGTAAACAACGAATACGTATTTGGACGCTCGTTAAATCGATATTATCGCCTTTCCAGATGACCTGAGGTCAAATGATGACCTGAAGGGGTCAAAGTTGTGCACCGTCTATAGTATAGGCTGTGGTAATATTACCGTTGAAACGACTTTGATAAGTACTTGGGAAAAAAAGTTGTGCGGTACCCGATATTTGACCTCGCGGGCTCTCTTTGACCTCACGAGGTCAAATGATTGACCTCAGCGATACATGCTTTCCGGTTTCGAATACACTCATAGACAGTAGACACCAACATTTCGTATAAGTTTGCACACAATCGGCCGGTAAACAACGATTACGTATTTGGACGGCTCGTTAAATTGATAATTAGCGCCTTTCCAGGTGACCTGAGGTCAAACGGTGACATGAGGTCAGACGGTGACCTGGAGGGGTTAAGTCTTGCGTTGTGCACCTTCGGTGGGTTAAAGGGAAGGCGATGGTAGTGAATGGGTTCTGAAGTGATTTTGGGAAAAAAGTATGCGGTACCCGTCATTCTCCCATAGGCCATAATGGTTGCTGTGACCTGAGGTCAACCGGTGACCAGAGGCGGGCAGATCACTCGTTGTGCACCGTGTATAGGCCGGTGAAATATTTAGCCGTTGAAACGACTTCGATAAGTACTTTAGGAAAAAGTTATGCGGTACCCAATATTTGACCTACGGACACTCTTTGACCTTCCGAGGTCAAACGATTTGCCTCAGCCAGAAATGCTTTCAGGGTTCCAATACACTCATAGACACCAACATTTCGTATAAGTTTGAATACAATCTGTACCACCCCAACCCCTTCAAACCTCCGCCGTAAACTTGTATTTCACTTTAAAAGACACATCCGCTACCAAAACGGCTATTCTGTGTCTCGTGTCAAGTTGTTCCTAAATACGCAGGAATATATGTAAACATGCATGCAATACATTCACATCATATCAGCACTCAATCTGCGAGATCATACACACAACACATCGTAGCATGCAGGAGAGCTCAATCGGCGCGTTCCCGTTCC
>JAXIVJ010008401.1:0-27500 GCA_036785665.1 Chirona hameri
AGTCAGACCCACCCGAGCCATGGTACCAGTTTCGGACCGTCCCCACCTGGCTGGACCGCAGAGAATGCCCGCCCGCTGGTCCTGGCTCGCGCTGCGACCGACTCTCACACACTATTTATGCTGAGATCGCCCCTCGGTCGCCGTCTGTCTCCCACCGACCGACCGGCGGACACGGACCGCGCCGCGCCGCGTTCGTCTCTGCTGCGCCGCGTGCGTCTCCGCTGCGCCGTGATCGGACGGTCGCGTCAGTTTTTGTCGCGTGCCGCGTTAGTTGTGGCGGCGCCCGGCTGTAAGTCTTCGGCGACGTCATGCTGGGAGGCTGTCCACAGGCTGGCAGGCAGGCGAAGAGACACCGACACGGCACAGTGTCTTATGTCTATAGTTGCGACGGTTAGATAAATTATTTTCTGGTGATATTTCTAGCCAGAGCTTATGGCTTATAGCTAATATATACTGGTTAGTCATTTGCAATCGCTGAGTTTGATGTCGGTGAAATGTGTTGACATTGTACTAGGACTCAATACGTTGCTCAAATGCTCCATTTTTGGTGACAACCAACTGAAACCCTATCAGTGTCATCACCACCACCTCAGTCACCGACTCTCTTCATCGGTGACGGGCTCTCTCCACCGGTGTGGCGTCGCGGGAGGGAGGGAGCCGGGAGGGGTAGGGGGCGTGCCTGGTGACGGCCGGTGACGCCTCTGGCGGCTGAGTGACGTCTCTGACGCTGCCAGCGGCTGTGACGGCGCTGACGGGTCCGCTCCGCCCCCTCTGCAGCGGGGCAGGGGGGGGGGGTGCACGGTGGAGGAAGGGGTGGCCTGCCTGTCGTCCAGCTAGGAGCATTAGAAGGCATGGCTAAGTGCCTTTTAAAGTCAGCACGCTACTGAAGCGTCTAAATAAAAGTGGATAACTCTCAGAGTATGTTTATGGGGAGAAACACGGGGGGGAAGCTTCCAAATGCATAGCGACATTGCATTTAATAATACCGGCTTCAATAGCTAGTATATCGCAGAGGAACCTGTGCTCTATTGCGTGAATATGATGCCGTCAAATGGCGCTCTGCTGAGGGAGGGATACCAGGGATCAGGATCATGACTAGTGAATATGATGCCGTTAAATGGCGCTCTGCTGAGGGAGGGATACCAGGGATCAGGATCATGACTAGTGAATATGATGCCGTCAAATGGCGCTCTGCTGAGGGAGGGATACCAGGGAGGAGGGAGGGAGGGATCTGCTGAGGGAGGGATACCAGGGAGGAGGGAGGGAGGGATCTGCTGAGGGAGGGATACCAGGGAGGAGGGAGGGAGGGATCTGCTGAGAGCGGGATACCAGGGAGGAGGGAGGGAGGGATCTGCTGAGGGAGGGATACCAGGGAGGAGGGAGGGAGGGATCTGCTGAGGGACGGATCAGGACCAGGGATCAGGATCATGACTAGAAACAGCAAACAGCAAACATCATCTGAAGCAAAACAAAATGCAGCTTCCTCCCAGCCCTAATGACGTGCCTGAGCCTCCCTTCAGTCACAGTCACAGTCACAGTCACAGTCACAGTCACAGTCACAGTCCTCCAGTCACACGACCGGCCCGGCAGTGCCCGCGAAACCGCCCTGATTGGCCTATGAGAGTTCGTGATGCTAACATAGGCGCCGGCGAAGCCTCACGTCACGGGCGTCACGATCACGTGACCGCCGTGACGCCGGGTCAGAATTACGCGCCACGGCCAGTCTCAGGGTCAGAAGTGACGTCACCCAGGCCCGTTGTGACGTCACATCAGAGGCTGCTTATGGGAAACCAAGGACGTGATATTACGTTTCAGTTGTAATGGTGATCAACGAGTTGTAGTCTGAGGTTCGCTAATGTCTGCAACATATTCGCTAGCAAATTTAATTGACGGTAATCGTTGGTACGAGTAAAATTAGGTATCTGTGCAAATACTATGGCATCACAGACATTATGTAGCTCTGTCTGTGGGATGAGTAATGCATCAGGTTCTGAGTAGTACTTCGTGGAAAATATCACGCTATGGTCTTAACCCTACGCAAGGCAAGGGCATAGGCAAGGGGGGCATTCGTCCCGCTGTGATCGTCTAATTTAGAGCGCTAACTTCGTTCGTTTCTGAAACCGGAGCAATCCTTACTCATATATTTAAGCAACGAATCACACCAAATGTTCTTGATTTGATCAAATGATTTATTGATGAATCTCATAAAAAAGCTGAAAGAACCTCAGAAAAAGCACTTATACACCCATTAAACATGCGGGCTTTCTGCAGCCACTGGTACTGAAAACTCAAAAATTGCTGCTCTAGATCGAACGGACGGCATGGCTGGGCGCAGACCACGGCTCTGCACATGCACAACGTGACGTCAGGCGACCGGCTGGCCCGTCGCCATGGTGACGGGCCGGCTGGCGCAGGAGCCACGTGGTCGCCATGGTTACCGGGCGGCGGCGCCTGCGCGGAGCCAGCGCAGAGCCGGAACCAGCATTCTCGTCATCTTACAACAAATGATCAAAACGAAATCGCTAATTATCATTAATCCTTGCTATCAAAAGTGAATATGACTGAAAATATGAATGGACTAGTTCATCTAGTTTTCATTGAAATAAGCTATTATTCCTGAAAACCATGTCGTTGCAAAATATGACCATTTCCCGAACCCCGCACATCCGGGATTCGAGCAAGATGGAGTCTCACCAAACGCTCCAAACCACTACAGCCATCTGGCATCACCAGAGCTAGTTTAAGATGAAAGTGTTAATTTTAAGTAAACTATGGTGTTATCATTAAAATGGAATTTCCAGGAAAATGCATTAATTCATAAAGTTGCGATTGATATCAAAAATCACCGGGAAAAGTCGTGTTCTTACGAGCTATAGACCCATTTACCCAAAACGCCCCAATCGCCCCAATCGCCCCAATCGCCCCAAACGCCCCAAACGCCCCAAACGCAAAATCCTTCGTGAAAACGGCTATTAATATATGACTATCGTATTGTAGAAACCTCTCGTATCACATTGCGGTGTATTTTTTGCAAGG
Source organism: Chirona hameri (assembly GCA_036785665.1). Taxonomy (NCBI): domain Eukaryota; kingdom Metazoa; phylum Arthropoda; class Thecostraca; order Balanomorpha; family Balanidae; genus Chirona; species Chirona hameri. Next base: position 3,037 of record JAXIVJ010008401.1, read on the forward strand.
GAATTGCTAAGAAAACTGTATCCAAAGCTTTCTGTAAATCAAGGTATAATGAGCATGTTATTTCGTTATTTTGTAGAGATTTTGTAACTTCATCGTATATGTGCGCAATCGGCATGTACGTACTGTGTTGTTTCCTGAATCCGAATTGAAGAAGATTCAGGATATTATTTTGATTAACCCGCGCCCCGATGGAGGTGGCATAATCTGCCGCCCCCCCCCCTCCCGGATTTTCTGAATAACTTGAAAACAATGATAGATATCGACATCAACCTTTTAGTACATTATGCTGCATCAATTCTACGTCTTATCACAACATTGCAATGAAAATGGTGGAGTACTTTGGGAGATAATAACGCTCTAATCACGTCATGTCATGTCTTCTTTGGTGGAAAAACAATAAATGTTTGAAAAATCGTAGAAATTCGAGTTTTAAAGCAAATTGCAAGTAAAATATCTTAAGAAAGGAAATTACATTATATTCAAAATTGCGATCTCGGAATTTCGAAAATCTGATTTTTTGACTCCCCAATTTTGTTTTTGTTTCGTTGTCGAAAACTTATTTGTCGTTGTTTTACAAGATACAACATTCTGTACTGTTTTAATTATGTGGACCCTTCTTGGCTACGAGGGCTGCTTTAATCCCATCTCCCCCCCCCCCGGGCGAAATCCTCCCTACGCCCCTGACGCTATTACTGTCGGGCTAAATAAATACGAAACTGTCGGGGGGGGGGGGGGGGGCTACTCGCCCCTCATATCTCGGATACCGCTGGACCGATTATCTCCGGGAAAGCGGCATTCGATTCCTTGGAGCATGAACTACATTCCTTTATTCATAAGTCTGAAAATTTGTGTCATGTGCGGATACAGGTAGCACAAAAATGATGGATAACATGCATTTTTAGATTCTTTGCCCTGGGACGATTTTGAACGCAATGTTTTCATGTTGTTGGATTTCGCCACCTAATTGTATGCTCTATTATATAATATTTGTTTTAAAGTTTGGGGAAATTAATCCAATGGCGTCCTCAGGCAATTACAATCTAGTGTGTATCTAAAGATGTCACTTTCATATTTTTGCCGCTTTGATTTTTGTTTGAGATGCTTATAGTTATATGTGTATGCATGATAAAGTAAATAATGACAGGTTTTTATTTGAGCAGTGGCGTGCTCAGGAGGGGAAGGGGAGGGGAATTGAGGAACCTATTGTTGCTTGCCGAACAAGCTATTAGCGCGTTGCCTTGCTGAATAGAAGGTGTTTGCATGCTTTTCTGTGACCAAAGGACTAGTGTGATCGGTTTGTCCCCTTTTACTGATCGCTGGAGATGCCACTGCTGTCTCCCCAGGGCAATAAACCCTCGGGGGCAGTGGGGGGGGGGGGGGGGGGTGCGACGCACACGCGTGCCGGTACGAGGGCGCCGCCGCACGGCCCTGGCGTGCGCTCTGCCTTCGTTGTTGGTGACGTGAGATGGATCCAGCCATTCTGCTTGCCTCCAAAAATCTGTCGCTGGAGTCGCCTTTGGGCAATAGAAAAATGACTGAAATTACAGAACGTGTGCACTTTGCAAGGTATTGCTATAACAGGTCACCATGTTTCAAGTTGATATCTTTTGCTATGTAGTTTAACGTCGTGGGTCCAAACATCCCCCTTAATTTCATCCCTGGAGCCGCCCATGACATTGGGCCATGCGCTTGCGTCCCACCCCTGGAAGCGCCTATGCCACAAAATACAATTGTGATCCATCCAGATGATATTACACGAGATAGTCAACCGCAAAGTAACGTTTTGAGTTACTAAACAAAATGTGGGTTTACTCATGCCCCCAAAATCTGTTTCTGGAGTCGCCTCTGGACAATCCAAAAATATATACAAATTCACACAAGGTGTGCAAAGGACAGCTAAGAAGATTCACCGAGTTTGAGATTCTTATCTTTCAGATTATCATGAAATACCAGTGACCCAAAATGCCTCCTAAAATTCGTCCCTGAAGGCGCCCATGTGCAATCCCAAAAATATACAAAATATTAAACTTGTCTATACAAAACGCAGCAAGGAAAGGTGTGAAAGTTGTAAGCTCGTATCTACCACGGTTAGAGAAAAGGAACTGATTCCCTTTGAAAGCCTAGTCACGCTGAAAACCAAAACATGCCCCAAAAAAAACACACCTGGAACCGCCCCTAGTGAGCTGACAATTTGGAAAATTGTGTCAAAATGCGGCCAACGAATATTTAGGAAAAGTCCAATAGCTTGATGGCCGTATCTTTACTCGTTTGGGGACAGGAGGGGGAAATTCTTAAAGGGGGGTCGTTTTAGCCCCCCTCCCCCTTCCCCCCGACACTAATAGGGTTAACACCTGATGTAATTTTCGTGGAAAACTATGGACAGTATTATCAAAGATGTTTGCGTTCACACTTGTATTGGTTAAATCCCAACCAATGTAAATAGCAAAACGTTTGATATCATGATAATCTGAAATTACTTAAAAAAATAGAAGTAATTTCGCCAGAAGGATTGACCTCATTGTGTAGCCTATTTGTGTGCGGCCACCTCTCTAGCCCGTGACCCCTGCTCCACGTCTGTCTGTCACGTCGCGGGTCTGGCGCCGCTGACGCTGACGCTGCTGACGCCGCTGACTGCTGGCGCCGCTGACTGCTGGCGCCGCTGACGCTGACGCTGCTGGCGCCGCTGACGCCGACGCTGCTGGCGCCGCTGACGCCGACACCGCTGGCGCCGCTGACGCTGACGCTGCTGGCGCCGCTGACGCTGACGCTGCTGGCGCCGCTGACGCTGACGCTGCTGGCGCCGCTGATTGCTGACGCTGCTGGCGCCGCTGACGCTGACGCTGCTGGCGCCGCTGATTGCTGACGCTGCTGGCGCCGCTGACGCTGACGCTGCTGGCGCCGCTGACGCTGACGCTGCTGGCGCCGCTGACGCCGACGCTGCTGGCGCCGCTGACGCTGACGCTGCTGGCGCCGCTGACTGCTGGCGCTGCTGGCGCCGCTGATTGCTGACGCTGCTGGCGCCGCTGATTGCTGACGCTGCTGGCGCCGCTGACGCTGACGCTGCTGGCGCCGCTGACTGCTGACGCTGCTGGCGCCGCTGACTGCTGACGCTCACACAGGTGTGGACCAGACCTGGCCCGTCAGCGACCAGGCGGGGGCGAGACCGGGAGCGGGAGCGGGAGCGGGGGCAGGGGCGGGGGCGGGGGCGGCGGCTGACAGAGCCTCACAGAGGCCGCCGCCGCCGCCGCCGCCGCTGCCGCCGTCTTCCTACTGTATACGCCCCGGGGGCAAACATTTACACCAGCGTGCGCCGCTGGTCACGAGGCAGCTGACCGTACCCGGGCAGACCCCGGCAGGGGGGACTCGGGACCACCCGAGGCGTCAGATGTGCCGACTCTGGTCTGCTCGGAACGATGACTCATCAGCTTCCTGAGTTCGACTTTCCGAGAAATTGAGTCAGGGAGTTTTCACTGTTCCGGGGCTGATGTAAACCTGGGTTAATTATGGGAAAAGGGAATGTGACGTAATTTCGTAAGGTGTGAGCAATTGGAAACGGGAATAGAAATTCAAGAATAAAAAAATAGAACTATCACGTGGATGAAAGACGTTGGTAGTAAGCAAGACAACATACAACCGAGAACTGACACCGCCAAGAGATAATGCATTAATGTGATCATTGTGGCATGCAATTTAGTTTATCACCCAAAGCCAAAAAATGCAGCCCCAAGTTTGGCAAAAGAATCTTCAGTGAGCGAGGAGTCGATCTTATGCATGACTACCGCTCGCAACATTTGTCTGTTTCAGACGACGGCAGACGAGAATGCCGGAGCCAACATTTCACCAACGTTAGTTAATCGAAGACAGACTTTCGACCGAAGTACATAGACGAGCAATGTTGTAGGATTGGCCAGCTGTCTTGAAAGAACGTCTCCATTTGCCAGCGGGATATTCTCCAAAGTAGCATATTGTATGCATACACATCCCCGGCTGGGCTAATATGACATTCCAGGTTTCCATATCTCAAGTCATTGCGGATCCCCCACTGCCAGCCCTCTGTGCACACTGCCAACTCGTGCCTCTTTGATCTCTCCTTACGGCAAACATCTCGTGCTCCCCTCTGGCTCTGGACGGGCACCAACGATCAGCCAGTCCCAATGAGCTCTGATGTGTGACACCGTGTGACACTGTGTGTCACACGGTGTGATACTGTGTGACACACGATGTCACACAGTATCACACGGTGTGGCATGGTGTCACACAGTATCACACAGTATCACACAGTATCAGTGTCACACAGCATCACACAGTATCACACAGTATCACACAATATCACGCAGTATCACAGTGTCACACAGTATCACACAGTATCGCATGGTGTCACACGGTGTCACACAGTATCACACGGTGTGACACGGTGTGACACGGTGACACACGGTGTGCCACGGTGTGACACGGTGTGACACGGTGTGACACGGTGACATACGGTGTCACACAGTATCACACGGTGTGACACGGTGTCACGCTGTGTGTGATTGGTTTTGCTCCGCCCCACTGTATCACACTGGGTCCTGCCGTGTTACAGTGGGTCTGTCACGGCGTGACCTGACATCTGGCCGGCCTCGCCTGTCACACCAGGTGTCTTGCCTCTCTACCCCGGGGCGGGGGCGGGGGCGGGGCGGGGGCTGACCTCGCCCACAGCTGGACGCATTCAGCGAGCCCCATCTCCGGGAGCTCTCCTGACATCTCCTCTCCGGGAGCTCTTCTGACATCCCTCTCCGGGAGCTCTTCTGGCATCATCCCCTCTCCGGGAGCTCTTCTGGCATCATCCCCTCTCCGCGCGCTCTTCTGGCATCATCCCCTCTCCGCGCGCTCTTCTGGCATCATCCCCTCTCCGCGCGCTCTTCTGGCATCATCCCCTCTCCGCGCGCTCTTCTGGCATCATCCCCTCTCCGGGAGCTCTCCTGGCATCCCCTCTCCGCGCGCTCTTCTGGCATCATCCCCTCTCCGGGAGCTCTTCTGTCATCCCCTCTCCGGGAGCTCTTCTGGCATCATCCCCTCTCCGGGAGCTCTTCTGGCATCTCCTCTCCGCGCGCTCTTCTGACATCATCCCCTCTCCGGGAGCTCTTCTGTCATCCCCTCTCCGGGAGCTCTTCTGGCGTCATCCCCTCTTCGGGAGCTCTTCTGGAATCTCCTCTCCGCGCTCTCTTCTGGCATCCCCTCTCCGCGCGCTCTTCTGACATCCCCTCTCCGCGCGCTCTTCTGACATCCCTCTCCGGGAGCTCTTCTGACATCCCCTCTCCGCGCGCTCTTCTGACATCTCCTCTCCGGGAGCTCTTCTGACATCCCCTCTCCGAGAGCTCTTCTGATATCCCCTCTCCGCGCGCTCTTCTGACATCCCCTCTCCGAGAGCTCTTCTGACATCGCCTCTCCGCGCGCTCTTCTGACATCTCCTCTCCGGGAGCTCTTCTGACATCCCCTCTCCGCGCGCTCTTCTGACATCTCCTCTCCGGGAGCTCTTCTGACATCCCCTCTCCGCGCGCTCTTCTGACATCCCCTCTCCGCGCGCTCTTCTGACATCTCCTCTCCGGGAGCTCTTCTGACATCCCCTCTCCGCGCGCTCTCCTGACGTCTCTCGGCGCGCCGGTCGTATCTGATGTAGCATGCTCTGCAGTCCACGTTGCCTGGCCCGCCCCAGGGACGTCATCTGTCGGCGTTATTCATTCCACTCTGACAGACTATCCTGGACTGATTGTCGACTATCCTGGACTGTCCTGGACTGAACCGGGACGACGGGATGTCTCCTGCCCTTAGGTCCGCTCGGCACGATGGGCTGCTTGCTCAGCAGGAACAGGATCATCATCAGTGGGTCTGGAGCAGTCTTTGCCATGCCTTTGGATTTGGCTCACATGGAAGGCAGCTGACAGCATTCAACATTCGATGGCAATGCCTCGTCTGCTTTATGCAATATTGCTATTTTGCCGCCTGTTATCGGATAGCATTGTTCTACCTACAACTGAAACTGATGTTGCCAGGGATCGTTCGAAGTATCTCCGCATTCAGGAAGATGGTCAAACACTCAACTGGGTAGGCTATCATACAGACTGAATATCTCAGGCAGGGCGTCGGTTTGTCGTCCTGGTGAAGGCATCCTCCCGAGTTACTCCTCATATAGGACAGGTGTCCTCCCGGGTTATTCCTCATATAGGACAGGTGTCTTCCCGGACTATTCCTCATATAGGGCAGGTGTCCTCCCGGACTATTCCTCATATAGGACAGGTGTACTCCCGGACTATTCCTCATATAGGACAGGTGTCCTCCCTGACTATTCCTCATATAGGACAGGTGTCCTCCCGGACTATTCCTCATATAGGACAGGTGTCCTCCCGGGTTATTCCTCATATAGGAAAGGTGTCCTCCCGGGTTATTCCTCATATAGGACAGGTGTACTCCCGGAATATTCCTCATATAGGGCAGATGTCCTCCCGGGTTATTCCTCATATAGGACAGGTGTCCGCCCGGACTTTTCCTCATATAGGACAGGTGTACTCCCGGAATATTCATCATATAGGACAGGTGTCCTCCCGGGTTATTCCTCATATAGGAAAGGTGTCCTCCCGGGTTATTCCTCATATAGGACAGGTGTCCTCCCGGGTTATTCCTCATATAGGACAGGTGTACTCCCGGACTATTCCTCATATAGGACAGGTGTCCTCCCGGGTTATTCCTCATATAGGACAGGTGTCCTCCCAGGTTATTCCTCCTTTAGGACAGGTGTCATCCCGGACTATTCCCCATATAGGACAGGTGTCCTCCCGGGTTATTCCTCGTATAGGACAGGTGTCCTCCCGGGTTATTCCTCATATAGGACAGGTGTACTCCCGGACTATTCCTCATATAGGACAGGTGTCCTCCCGGGTTATTCCTCATATAGGTGTCCTCCCGGGTTATTCCTCATATAGGACAGGTGTCCTCCCGGACTATTCCTCATATAGGACAGGTGTCCTCCCTGACTATTCCTCATATAGGACAAGTGTCATCCCGGGTTATTCCTCATATAGGACAGGTGTCCTCCCGGACTATTCCTCATATAGAACAGGTGTCCTCCCGGGTTATTCCTCATATAGGACAGGTGTCCTCCTTGACTATTCCTCATATAGGACAGGTGTCCTTCCGGACTATTCCTCATATAGGACAGGTGTCCTCCCGGGTTATTCCTCATATAGGACAGGTGTCCTCCCGGACTATTCCTCATATAGAACAGGTGTCCTCCCGGGTTATTCCTCATATAGGACAGGTGTCCTCCCGGACTATTCCTCATATAGGACAGGTGTCCTCCCGGGTTATTCCTCATATAGGACAGGTGACCTCCCGGACTATTCCTCATATAGGACAGGTGTCCTCCTGGACTATTCCTCATATAGAACAGGTGTACTCCCGGACTATTCCTCATATACGGCAGATGTCCTTCCAGGGAATAAATCATCATGTTTCCCCCTGGGGAGCCACGGTCGGCGTCCTCCCGGGTTCGTCTACCCACGTTATACGGCCGGCGTCCTCTCTGCGGCGCGTCGGCGGCGGCGACTGACACGCCGTTGTTATGTTTGGCCGTCGTCGGGCCCGACTGGCGCCCGTGCGTTACTGGCAGCCGGGGAGGGGAGGGTCTACGGATGGAGGACGGCGGAGCACAGGGGAGCATTGTTACTAATTTAGCGGTGTGTTATCTCCTGTGTTCCGTGCAGGACTCGCTTTCACCACTCAGGGGCTCCGCCACAGAGGGGGGATGTGTCCACCATTTTTTTCCCCTTTTAACATTACGCCTATGGGCGTTGCATGGAAACAATCCACTTCAGAATGCCTCTTTCCCTCAATTTTCGGAACGTGGCGGAGCTCTTGTCACCACTCTAGCGCGATATTTCCCGTCACTCCAAATACGTCATGTTGCAGAGGGAGCATTCGTGCAAGTTGCGATAAGAAACTTATTCAGGAATAGTAGCGGTAATGGCGGTTTTATTTTGAAGTGTTTTAAGGACGCCCACTGTGTTTCCTCTGTGGCGCCGTGATACGGACTGTGTTTCCTCTGTGCCGCCGTGATACGGATGGTGTTTCCTCTGTGGCGCCGTGATACGGATGGTGTTTCCTCTGTGCCGCCGTGATACGGATGGTGTTTACTCTGTGCCGCCGTGATACGGATGGTGTTTCCTCTGTGCCGCCGTGATACGGATGGTGTTTCCTCTGTGGCGCCGTGATACGGATGGTGTTTCCTCTGTGGCGCCGTGATACGGATGGTGTTTCCTCTGTGGCGCCGTGATACGGATGGTGTTTCCTCTGTGGCGCCGTGATACGGATAGTGTTTCCTCTGTGGCGCCGGGATACGGATGGTGTTTCCTCTGTGCCGCCGTGATACGGATGGTGTTTCCTCTGTGCCGGCGTGATACGGATGGTGTTTCCTCTGTGCCGCCGTGATACGGATGGTGTTTCCTCTGTGCCGCCGCGATACGGATGGTGTTTCCTCTGTGGCGCCGTGATACGGATGGTGTTTCCTCTGTGGCGCCGGGATACGGATGGTGTTTCCTCTGTGGCGCCGTGATACGGATGGTGTTTCCTCTGTGCCGGCGTGATACGGATGGTGTTTACTCTGTGCCGCCGTGATACGGATGGTGTTTCCTCTGTGGCGCCGTGATACGGATGGTGTTACCTCTGTGCCGCCGTGATACGGATGGTGTTTCCTCTGTGTAGCAGTGATACGGATGGTGTCTGGCCTAGCCGGTCATTTACAAGAGGCCGTCCTGACCGAGCTGCAGCGTTGATGGAGCGCTGGCAGGCTGCTCTGGTCGACTTCCTGACGTGTTATTGTTATTCTTGTCTTCAGTTTCCAATCCCCACTGCCGGGCGCGTGGGTGTGCGATGCCCCGCGGGATCAGCCCCACCAGAAGTGCTGGCTCAGGCTCCTCCGAGCCTCCCCTCCCGCAGACAGGTGAGCGACCTCAAGAGGGCGCCGATCGGGTGCAACCGTTGGCCGGCATATGTGCGTCCAACAGGCGTGTTTGCTCACACATATGTCGTGTGTTTGTGTTCCGTCACCCCTCAGAGGGGTGGGACGTGACGGTGCCGGTGCCGGTGGCCCGTCACGGGACGGAGGGGAGGGAGGGGGACAGGCGACAAATGACAGGTGACCCCGGTCACTGACGCCGTGTCGGTCGGTCGATGTCGACGCTCGCTGTGCCACGACCTGACGCCCCGGCGATCAGGTTTGCGGGACTGGCCGAGGTTCCGAGCATGGGCGGCTTGCTCTGTCTCCGTGGAGACCGTGGAGACGCTCCGTCTCCGTGGAGTGCGCCGTGTTCCGACCAGAGGGCAGCTTGCTCCGTCTCGGTGGAGTGCGCCGTGGAGTGGAGGTCTCCGCGGAGTGCGCCGTGTTCCGGTCAGAGGCCGCTGTAGATTAGAGGCCCACACTCCCTCATCTGCCGCCACCAGGCCGAAAAAGCCTCACTAAAACTCGGGTCAGAGAGTCGGCGATCGATCAGCACCCCTGATGGATGGCCCGCCTCGATCACAGCCGAGCCGGGCCGCCTCGACTACAGCCGAGACCACCGCCTCGAATGGATGCGGCAGTACGCCCGAATATGACGGCTTGCATGCCACCAAGATCTGAGACAAACGGGCCGGCACACTACGGTGCCTACTCCGCTCCGCCCATCCACTGTGGATTGTCTTCATAGGCGTAGGAACAGGGGGCCGGGGGTCATGGCAGTGATGTCCCCTCACTTTTCGGCCAATTTGTGTTGCTAAAATATTACATTTTGCTTGGTGAAAATGTTATGATGGCAAAAGGTTCGCCAGGACGAGGAGAGCCCAAATATGCAAAGATATCTTCCAGATATCTTCGTTGGGTTTCTCTCAAGACGAGATCAAAGTTACACTTCCCCTCCCCCTCCCACACACACACACACACACACACACACACACACACACACACACACACACACACACACACACACACACACACACACACACACACACACACACACACACACACACTTTTCGTGACGTTCCTACGTCCCTGACATTGTGCACATAGATTGGCAATGTATCAGCCTTGACATATAGGTGCACCTGTTGCAGGAATGTAGACATTATTCGACACCGTTCGGTATCTGTCAATAGAGCCAAACATCTGTGGTCCTCCCCGCCATACGTCTTCCTACCAGCTGACAGCGCCATTTGCTTTGTATGTCGAACACCGCACGACATAGCAGCGCTGTCCGCCGGCACAAGTGTTCCCTTTCGACCAGCCTTCGCAGCTCAGTACTCCACCCAGAGGTCTGTGATCGGCCGTCACGTCCCCAGCCTTCGCAGCCCAGTACTCCACCCAGAGGTCTGTGATCGGCCGTCACGTCCCCAGCCTTCGCAGCTCAGTACTCCACCCAGATGTCTATGATCGGCCGTCACGTCAGGACCTCACTGCTGACGTCACGTCAGGACCTCACTACTGACGGATCACGTCAAATCAGGACCTCATGTGCTTCAGCATCGTCATGAGATTCTGCCTCGTCCTCGCATTGACCCTGTGCGCCGGCGCGCTGGCACTCGCCTTGCCAGATCGGAGAATCGCGGCAAAGGGCAGCATCTCCTGTCGCTGCGGCATCAGCAACGGCATCACCGACGGCATCAGCAACGGCATCACCGACGGCATCACCGACGGCGTCAGCAGGATCGTGGGCGGCAGGGAGGCGGCGGAGCACGAGTTCCCCTGGCAAGCTGCGCTGATGTGGCGCAGCAACGGCTGGGCCGGCTGCGGCGCCACCATCATCAGCAGAAGACACATTCTCACCGCTGCCCACTGCACCCGGGGCAGGGCCGCCGTACAGCTCTCCGTGCTGCTCCGCTCCCGTCGGGTCCTCAACCCCGACGCCGACTCGCTGCGCTTCGATGTCGAAGAGATCGTCAACTACCCCGGCTTCAGTTCCGTCCACGAAGGGAACGACTTCTCCCTGCTGCGTCTGTCGGAGCCGATCGACTTCCCTGCGGACGGCTCCATCGCACCGGCTTGTCTACCGCCCGCCGGCAACACTTTCGTCGACGCCGACGCCACTGTCAGTGGTAACGGTAACCTCCGCTGGAACGGTGGCATGGCCGATTCGCTCCGCGCCGTCTCCGTCACCGTCGTCTCGAACGCGGCGTGCAAGGCGGCCTACCCGGGTCAAGTGCACGCGACGATGCTGTGCGCTGACGGGGCGGGTGAGAGGGACGCGTGCCAGGGGGACAGTGGGGGTCCCCTGGTCAGCCAGCGGGACGGCAGGTTCGTGCTGATCGGGGTGGTGTCATGGGGTCGGCAGTGCGCGGCGCCTGGGTACCCAGGAGTGTACGCCAGGGTGACGGAAGCGCTCGACTGGATTCGGGAGAACACGGCTGGTGACCAGTTCTGTGAGTGATGTTGATGACGAGTGCAGCGCTTCATGGGGAATGGCAGGTTTCCAATATAAACCAGTTTGCATGATTTTCGGCAACTAAGGAAATCTTAGACGAAATACACAGAATAAGATTTTGTCTGCATTGCTGTGAAACCAATACCTGCATAATGGTTCCAATACCTAATAAATTAAGTCAAAACAATGCCTTTAAGCCAGGGGCGGCGCCACGGACTTTGGGGGGGGGGGGGGGAGGGCAAGCCAAAGTCAAGGGGCCCCCAAGATTTCTGAAACCACGCAATGTAGCGACAAGCGAAAAATTGTGTGATGGAAAAAAGGTTCGCCAGGACAAGAAGACCCCAAATATGCAAAGATATCTTCCATAGAGGGGTTGGGTTTCTCTCAAAACCAGATCAAAGTTTCACTGCCCCCCCCCCCCATGGGTGCCGGACGAAAAGCCGAATGGCAAAAAGTAAACGGATGTTAGGTAAAGAGACATTTGGTCAATAGTAAAAAGCCAAAAGTCCTAAAAGTCGGCGGGTAAAAAGTCGACGTGGAAAAAGTCAACGGTGAAAAAGTAAAACGGATAAAAAGTTAATTGACGAAAAGTCAATAGGGTAAAAAGTAAACAGTCAAAAAGTCGACATGGAAAAAAGTCGACGGACCAAAAGTCAAACGGATAAAAAGTCAAGTTAGGTTAACCAAATGGACCAAATTTGACATGGGTCCGTCAAATTTGGTCCCCATCGTAAACCAAATGGACCAAATCTGACCAGCAAAACTTCTTTCAAAGACCTGTAATTCCTTGCGTATGCATGCTACCTGACTTTCGTCTCGGGGCATGTTATAAATAAAAGATGTATCTTAGTCAAACCTAGGTTTAAAGTAGTCAAACCTAGGTATAAAGTTGAAAAAAATGTTGTCAAAGTTGAGAAAAAACAGACTTTTGGGGTAGATTTGGTCCATTTGGTTTACAAGTTTTCGTAAACCTAATGGACCAAATCTACCCTAAGTGATGTAATCGTTATTTATAGCGGAACTATATAGATTATCTTGAATATAACTAGCACATGTATTTAACTTCTTGTTAGGTGTTCTTTTTGTCCAAAACTAACCTAGGTTTGATCTATATTTTTATTTTTATTAAAATTCATTTAAAAAAAAATCAAAAAAAATCGTTATTTGTTGATAAAACATGAAAAAACAGCAGCATTACCTGAAAAAACAGCAGCATTACCTACCTAACGGAGTGTACGACTTACCATCTTAAATTAACCTAGATTATACTTGAATAAAGGACACAAAACGTGTTTAAGTTTAAGTTACTATAACGTCATACAAAAAAGTTATAAAAAATGTAAACTGCCTATTTGCAATTCTAAGCATGAGTACACATCGCTCTCAAAAATTAACGTAGGTTTGACAAATAATAACGACCCTAGAGGTGTCCTAAATATTAAGGCATTCAAAAAATTCAATAAGGATAATATAAGTTAGTTTCAAAAATATGTGTTTCTTTTTCCAAAAGTCCGAAATCTCATTCATCTAAAACTGGTAACCATTTGGTTCTATAAATTTTAGTATTTTGGGTGAAAATCGAAAATAAAAAAAAATAAAAAAAATTGAATTTGAACTTTAAGTTAAGCAATTAAAACTTTAAGTTCATCATTTAGAGTAGGTTAATCAATTGCCTATTCAAAACTGAAATCGGTTTGGTTCTATTCGTTTTGGTGTTTAAGTTATAGGCATTCCCGTCTACCATTGCATTATTTGCAGGACTTATAAAAAAATTTGAAGAAGAAAAAATGTTTTTGTTCCTTATTTATTATATCAAAATTGCCTTCGTTAACACTTAAACATAAAAAACGAAGCCATCTAAAAATAACAAAAATAAAAAAAGTCGAAAAAGAAGTATCACTTTTTACCAAAAAACGATTTCTTTCCAAAAGCGAGGATTAATTTTATACATTTCCATATTACTTAAGTACGCACCAATATGAAAAAGGTAACAATTTCTGAAAATACTTAATACTTCTGACACCATTGTTATAAAAACTGAATAAATTGACAAAAAAGTATATCAGTATATAAAGTAAAGTATAAAAGTATATAAGTGATAAGAGGTCGGAAAAATCCGATTTAAGGGTCTACTTCTTTGTAAAATGATGTCTTCATTCTTGTTCACCCTAACTGTTCAAAAACAAATATTTATTTTTTAACACCAGGTGGCAGCACTTAACGTTTTACTAAAAAATTGAAACAAATTATTTTAATCACATTTTTTGAAAAAACAAAAAAGTTTTAATAGGAAATTGAATGGGCTATCAATTAACTTAAATAAACTTTTCGCTCAGACAAAAATTTCACCTAAAAATATTGAAATTAACAACAAAAAAAATTGCTTAAAGTTAAGTAATTTTTTTTAAAAAAAATATTTATTCCTTTGCAAGTCCTGGATCTTGTTCATCTAAAACTGGTAACTGTTTGGCTCTATACATTTTATTTTTTAAGTGACAAACATTCAAACTTAATTTGTTATTGTACTTAAAGTTAAGCAATTAAAAAAATAATTACATCATATATCGTAGGCTCAACTATTGGCTATCAAAAACTGAAACCGGTTTGGTTTTATTTCATTCTGTTTTTAAGTTATAGTTATTGCCATCTACCATTAAGTTGTTCTCACTTTTAAAAAAATTATGCTTAAAGTTAAGTCTTTTGAAAATAATTTGTTTTTTATTAGATAGTCCTTTATCACATTCATCTAATACTTGTAACCGTTTGGCTCTATACATTTTATTTTTTAAGTGAAAAGCATTCAAACTTAATTTTCAATTGTACTTAACCCGCGCGGCGCTGGGGTCTCCAGCCGAACGCGCGGCGCTGGGGGGGCAAATTTTACCCCCCTCGTATCTTCCGAACCAATAACCGCAGCGAGACGCACAATGCGGCGATCGCAAGCTCTCAACGAGAAGAGTCGAATGCATACTCGAAATTCTTAAAATAAGGTCACATGTCAGGTCACGGTCAGGTCAAATGTAAAATGTAAGTATTTGAGTTTTTGGGCTATACTTTCCATCCAAAGCCTTATATTGCAACTATTATCTCACAAAGTCCTCCAGAGTGTATAATGCATTTCCCGCATAAGTAAAAGTGAAATTGTAAGCAAAGGTCAAGGTCAAGGTCAGGTCAAATAAGGCCACAGGTCTACGAAAGCCATGCGACACATGTTGTATGGGTTATTTTACACGTATAATTCGATAGAAGCAGCCATTTTCACAGCCTGACACCATATAATCGTCCTCAGGTCAAGGTCAGGTCACAATAAGGTCAAAATTTGAAATTGATTAATCTAAATAAACATTGCATGTTTCTAGACTAGTTTTGTCTTCGAAATACAGTGGTGGCATTTATTTGTCTGTATCTGGTCAGTAAAAGCCAAAAAACGATTTTAAAAAAAAATTACGTCATGAGTTACTTGTTCTTAAAGAGCCATAAGTCAGTCAAAAATAAAGAAATTGCTTTTAAATTTGGTTTGAATATCGTTCATACTTGGTTCTCTAATATATCTTCCGTTTTTTTTTAAAATCTTTAAACAAAAAACTTTTGTGGAAATTCTTCCCCAAAAATCAGTTTTTTGCATTTTTGGGAGTCAAAAACCCAAAATTTTGAAAATCTGAGATAGCCATGTCAAAGACAATGTTACTTCCCTTCTTTTGACTCCTTTTATTTGCAATTTGCAGTAACACGCTATTTTCTACGATTTTTCAAACATTTAACGTTTTTTCACCAAAAATGACATGGTATGTGACGTCACTAAAACGTCATTATCTGCCAAAAAAAATTACGAATTAAAAAAAAAACTACTTTTTCAAAATAAAATTTTCACATTTTCAAAAAAAGGTATCTCTTTTTACGAAAAACAGATTTCTTTCAAAAAGCGAGTATTAAGAAAATACATATTCACATCCGTTATATCATGACAAACAAGATTCTGTTCACCATTTCTTTAAATACTTAATATTTCTCAAGTTATTGTCAAAAAACAGATAAAATTGACATTTGAAAAATCTCGATTTTTTTTCTTCGAAAAAGAAAGATTAAAGGGTCTCGTTACTTGTAAAATGATGCCCCATTCATGCTGGTTCCAAATATAATTTTGTTTTTAAGATTCTTCAAATATTGAACAAAATATGAGTATAAACGTTGAAGAAAATCATTAAATTGGCCGAAAAATTCATCAAAACGCGAAACTCATTAACTCAAAAAGTAGGACCAGAAGAGGCAAATAAAAACATAGATTCTTGTTCCGCTCGCCTAGTTCTACAACATGCATCTGTCGGAACTCAAAAAGACTTTTCCGAAAAAATTATTGATATATATTTTTGGTGATGGATAACTTAAAAAATAAAACAACATATTTCGAATCCGAAAAGAAATTCAGCATGCTCATAGTATTTTACATTTTAATCATATTTTTAATTTGGAAAAAATGCATAACTTTTTTTTGGGTGAAAATTCAAAATATTCATCAATTTGATAATTAAGTACTCCATATCTTCAAAACCTCTATACTGATTTTTGATTTCTTTGTTTTTTTAACATTAGGCGTAAGACGGTCTTTCTTATCCTTGAACACATTTTTCTAAAAAAATGCATATTCAAAAACCTAAAATTTAAAAACATCATTTTTTACAATTTTTCACATTTTTAACTTCAAAAATATGGTTTTGATTCAAATTCAGAATTGCCCAAAAATGTGGTTCGTTACGCCGCATCTTTATTTGCTGTTTGATTATAAAAAAAAGTTCCAAAACAAAAAAGTTACGATCCAAAAACTTGTACAAAAAAAAACATGTTTTTCTAAGTAGCCCAAAAGCTATTTAAAAAAATATTGTGAAGGATTTCCGCACCTTATATACAAAGCCCTATTCTTGCTTAACACAAATATATGCTTTGTTTAAATATTCGATCAATAATAAGCAAATTGCGAGCAGAACAAGGACACTAAAATAAAAAACAACATCAAAACGTAAAATGTGTGTAACTTTTTTTCAAACTAGGTTTGATTAAAAACGTCAACGGATTCGTGTTCTACTCGACGAGAGCGATCGGAAACTGTTCTCCGAACGTCAAAAATATTGTTAGATTGGGAGTTATCGAAGAATCCATTTTCGGGGGTCAGATTTGGTCCATTTGTTTAACTCGAGGTGTGTCAAATTTGGTCCCTTAGGTTTATTTTGAAACGGAAACTTTAATAACTTCTTAAGTTTGTAATGGATTTCAAAACTATTAAGTGCACTGGGCTTACAGTCAAATTCCCTTCCTTTTTTTTGAAAACCAGAAAAGATATAGTTATAAATAAAGAGTTTAGACTTGTGTTGAAGTAGGAAAGTACAGTTGGGGTAGGATCATAGTGTCTTATAAGACACTTACGAATAAGTCAACTATTTCTTAAACCATACTTCTGATCTTATAACAAAAGTAAGGTCTCTTAATTTGGATTAAACCTAGCTCGCAACTTACCCTGTAGCTTTTTTAGGGATCAAACCTAGTTATTTTCTAGGGTAGACTGCGATATGTGCCAGAAAGTTCCTAACACCTAACATGCCCCGACATTTTGGGTCATAAAAGCTTAAATTGAAATACTTTCGTTATTTTCCCAATTAGGAATACACCAAAAAGTGTTCAGGCAAGGCGTCCCTGATTGGGTAAAATATTGTACAATTAATATTTAAGGAATTACAGCCTTCCAAACAGGGGACCAAATTTGACATAAAACGTGTCAAATTTGGTCCCCAAAAGGGTAGATTTGGTCCATTTGGTTTAGTGGCAAAAAGTCAACAGGGTAAAAAGTCAAAAGATAAAAAGTGAACGTACGAAAAGTCAAGGGGTAAAAAGTCGACGTCGCTAAAAGTCAAAAGACGAAAAGTCGAAATGGCAATAAGTCGAAGGATAAAAAGTCGAAATGGTAAAATGTCAACGTCGCTAAAAGTCAAAATATGTAAAGTAGAAATGGTGAAAAGTCAACGTCGCTAAAAGTCGAAAGATGAAAAGTTAAAAACGTAGAAAAATCGCGATGGGAAAAAATAAATACGTAAACAGTCAAATAGCAAAAAGTCGACGTCGAAAAAACACGAAAGATGAAGAGTAAAAAAGTAAAAATTCGAAATGGCAAAAAGTCAATGACGATAATCAGTTAATTTGGCCCATTGAATTTTCGTCTCTTGACTTCCCGTTCATTCGATTATTTTCTTTGGACTATCCAACTATTAACGCAGAAGTCGCGTTTTATACCTCCACAACGTATGTATGTACATATATACCTATTACCTACCTACAGTTTAAAAGAATTGAGATTAGTCGATTTATGATTTGGTTAGTTGATTGTGGTGTGACCCATTTATTAACGTGTTCAAACATTGATAAAAATAAGTACTTCATGTCTTATGTATTTATGTAGATATGTTATATATCAAATTATAACTGAAGACCAGACTCAGCAGTGCCGCATCCAACGGTACCTATCCCTAAGCAAGTTGTCAACGTTTCTTTGTTGGTTGAACTCTTCAAGGCTCCCTTCCTTAAGCAATGCTTCAACAATACATTGACATATCTTACACTTTGATCGTATATGTAAGTTCTCGTGATAAACGATAACGTTACCAAGGGCCTGACAATTCAAATTGACTTGTATTATCTCCTGTTCAATAGTTATGCACAAAATAAAATATGGCAATTACCATACCCAAAGGGAATGTTTCACCTTTCTGAAAGTTGTCAAATATACGCTGGTTGTAGTCGAAAATATAAAATAGGTGCTGCTGAAAACGATGGTGATATTTTTTTATCTCCAAAGGTCACTTAACTTTATACAAATTAAGGTTTTAAATTTGGGATGATGAGGTCATTATTGAGCTATAGACCGCCGCTGATTGGCAGACAAAGTGGGATTGGCTGCAAAAGTGGTTGTCAGCCAATCAGCGGCGGCCTAGCCTTGACCCCATTTTGCAAATGGGAAATTATATTTCTTAAAAACGGCTAAGTTTTTGGGAAAATGACCTTAGTATTTTCGACATTTCAATAACGGTCAAAGATAATGGCTATCTCGGTTCAAAACCAATACGAAGGTGAAACTTTTTCCGATTGACTTACCTATGCGACTTTTTACGATTTGACTTTTGGCGTGTTTACTTTTTGCCATGTTGACAATATCAACTTTTTGACCATGTTGACCTTTTCACCTTTTTACCTTTTCGACTTTTTACCTTTCGACTTTTTATCTTTCGACTTTTATCGATACGACTTTTTACTATTCGACTTTTAGCGTGTTGACTTTTTGCCATGTTGCCTTTTTACCTTTTCGACTTTTTATCTTTTCGACTTTTTATCTTTCGACTTTTTGTCTTTCAACTTTTTATCTTTCGACTTTTTATCTTTCGACTTTTTATCTTCCGGCTTTTTATCTTTCTACTTTTCATCTTTCGACTTTTATCTATACGACTTTTTGCTATTCGACTTTTAGCGTGTTTACTTTTTGCCATGTTGACTTTTTTACCTTTTCGACTTTTTATCTTTTGACTTTTATCCATACGACTTTTTACTTTTCGACTTTTAGCGTGTTTACTTTTGCCATGTGGACTTTTTACCTTTTCGACTTTTTATCTTCCGACTTTTAGCGATGTCGACTTTTTACCCCTTGACTTTTCGTCCCCTGATTTTCCGTCCGTTTACTTTTTACCTTATGACGTTTTACCCTGGAATCCCCCCCCCCCACACACACACACTTTGCGTGACGTTCCTACGTCCCTGATTGTGTTACACACTACATACATACACAGGTGCAATATACGCGCTGCGGTGCGAACCTCGGCGCCGGAAGTACCACTCGTACTAATGCCTCACCGTCCCGCGTCCTCCGCCGGAGCTGTGTCACCGTCCCACGTCCTCCGCCGGAGCTGTGTCACCGTCCCACGTCCTCCGCCGGAGCTGTGTCACCGTCCCACGTCCTCCGCCGGAGCTGTGTCACCGTCCCACGTCCTCCGCCGGAGCTGTGTCACCGTCCCACGTCCTCCGCCGGAGCTGTGTCACCGTCCCACGTCCTCCGCCGGAGCTGTGTCACCGTCCCACGTCCTTCGCCGGAGCTGTGTCACCGTCCCACGTCCTCCGCCGGAGCTGCCTCACCGTCCCACGTCCTCCGCCGGAGCTGTGTCACCGTCCCTCGTCCTCCGCCGGAGCTGCCTCACCGTCCCACGTCCTCCGCCGGAGCTGTGTCACCGTCCCACGTCCTCCACCGGAGCTCCCTCACCGTCCCACGTCCTCCGCCGGAGCTGCCTCACCGTCCCACGTCCTCCGCCGGAGCTGTTTCACCGTCCCACGTCCTCCGCCGGAGCTGTGTCACCGTCCCACGTCCTCCGCCGGAGCTGCCTCACCGTCCCACGTCCTCCGCCGGAGCTGTGTCACCGTCCCACGTCCTCCACCGGAGCTGCCTCACCGTCCCACGTCCTCCGCCGGAGCTGCCTCACCGTCCCACGTCCTCCGCCGGAGCTGTGTCACCGTCCCACGTCCTCCGCCGGAGCTGTGTCACCGTCCCACGTCCTCCGCCGGAGCTGCCTCACCGTCCCACGTCCTCCGCCGGAGCTGTGAATGTGATGCCGCAGGATTCTGTAAGGCAGGTGGCTCTCACCAGGACAATGATGTAAATCAGCTGGGTTTCTGGATATATGATGCCTAAGGTGAAACATGCTTATCTAACTTCATGTGGAAAGAAAGCATACCATCCAGTCCAATCCAAATTAAATTTGTGTTAGAACAGGGAATAAGTTGATTAATCCAGACCATTTTTAATCTTACTGAAAAGCTGGAGAAGTTTGTAATAAAGCCCGATTTTCAAGATACCGAGTATGTCGTCGTCGTGTCGTATGTCGTCGTCGTGTCGTATGTCGTCGTCGTGTCGTATGTCGTCGTCGTGTCGTATGTCGCCCGAGTAGGGAAGGTGTGTTAACTGTTAGTCAGAGTCAGAGTCAGAGTCAGAGTCAGAGTCAGAGTCAGAGGCAGAGGCAGAGTCAGAGTCAGAGTCAGAGTCAGAGTCAGAGTCAGAGTCAGAGTCAGAGTCAGAGTCAGAGTCAGAGTCAGGGTCAGGGTCAGGGTCAGAGTCAGAGTCAGAGTCAGAGTCAGAGTCAGAGTCAGAGTCAGAGTCAGAGTCAGAGTCAGAGTCAGAGTCAGAGTCAGAGTCAGAGTCAGAGTCAGAGTCAGAATCAGAGAAGTGTCTGGTGTAGCACAGTGACAGCACATGGGTACAAACAAGGTTAGCCGCTGGCCAACAGAGGTACTTTGTCATTAGACGTTTGTGTCCACTCATCCGTAATAACTTTAGGTCAGCTAATCTTGCCTTTATTGTAATTCGCTTTCCGGCTGATTTGCAATGCAGATGGCATGCAAATGAGCCGCCACTTTCCGGGTCCATTAGCATTGGGAGAGGCATCGCTCACTGGGCAGTCATCTGGCCTCGAGTGTGGGGTCCGCCGGGTGTCATTGGAACTTCAGCGGGCGCGCCTCCAGCATGGTGTGTGGTCACCCCAGCACCGGAGGTAATCGGGCTTAATATGGGTATGAATTGGTGACGGCATACCGCAGTTTAAAACGGGTCCCAGGTGATATGATTCAGAGCGAAATTGGTCTCGATACAGTGGTGCCATGAAACACTTAAAATGTAAATTATTTTTGTGTTTTGGCAATGGAACGTTGTTAGGCTGCCAAAGGCACAGTGAAAACTTCTGCACTTCTAATCATTCACTTTTTATTTAAA
Source organism: Chirona hameri (assembly GCA_036785665.1). NCBI lineage: Eukaryota > Metazoa > Arthropoda > Thecostraca > Balanomorpha > Balanidae > Chirona > Chirona hameri. The sequence continues at coordinate 24,253 of JAXIVJ010008401.1, forward strand.
ATATTTTACTTTTTACACTGTCCGTCAAGCCCCCCCCCCCCCCAGAAGGAAACTTCTTTTGCAAGCCAACCAGCAAAACCAAGTCTCTATTTAGCTCAACCGTGGTGGTGAGAGGTGGTTCCTTGTCCCTCCCACTGTCCCACGGAGTCCCGCAGGGCTCGTTAGTTGGCCCTATCCTCTTCAGTGTCTTCACGAACGACCTACCTTCCTATCTCCCCCACGGTCGCCTTATTTCTTATGCCGATGATACCCAACTCTTTGACTCTGCGCATCCTGATGACATTACTTCACTTAAAACCCGGCAGGAGGAGACCATTCTCACAGTTCAATCCTACTTCACTTTAAATTCACTGAAAATGAACCCGACCAAGACTAGTTTGCTCCTTGTCGGCACAGCCCAGAACCTTAAGAAACCCGCATCCTTCCAACTTAACATATCTGGTCATGTACTAACACCATCCCCGTCCGTGAAGATGCTGGGAGTGACGGTCGATTCAAACCTATCCTGGGAAATACACATCTCCAACGTAGTCAAAAAGTGCAATTCCATCCTCTTCTGTTTGTATAAAATTCGCCACCATCTCACACCCGATGTCCGTCAACTCCTTATCCAATGTCACGTCTTCCCACATAGCCTTTATTACCTCTTAGTCTGGGATGGAGCTGCTCAGTGTAATTTGCACAAGGTTCTTTGAGTTCCAGTTCTTGGTGGTGGTTGGTGAAGCATAACAAAAACAAAACAAAAAGTGTTCGCTGCCCCGTGGCTGGTCCCTGGTCTCTTGCCCCGTGCACACTCCTATTGGCTACCGGGCGCTGGTCGGTCAGTTGGGGGGGGGGGGGGGAGCTTGTTAGCACGGGTCCGGCGTGTCCGATCGCAGTGTCCATTATTGGACGTTCACTTATAACACACCTAATCTAAACATGCTTAATAATATCCTTGGTTCATAAGTATAGCCCTTCAGAGAATAGTCAAAAATTCAATACCTATCCAAAATTAAATGTTGATTGCTCTTGAGCTTCCCGTTAGATAGTAGGAGAAAAGGCACCTACGCAAGAAAGCGTAGATATTGTATTGTTCAGAACTAGGCGGCAATACAGCAATGCCCCTAGTTGCTGGCTATGAACATCCCATAGAGCTTGAAAACAAAGTTTTCAAACCTATCGTAAATATAGGAACCAATGTAGAAATGAAAGACGAAAAATATGAAAACCTACTGAATAACTGCAGCTATAATTCATTGGGAGATAACACAACACACACTGAAAGTAATCCTGGAATTCATATTCTCCATGGAAACTGTAGGTCGATGTATTCTGTTGAAAAATTTGAGGAATTTCAGCTATTTATACAAAGATCAAATATAAACTGGTCCATCATATGTGTGTCTGAAACTTGGCTAACTCATGACATTGAATCGACAAGATGCCTTGAAGGTTACAAATCTTTCTTTCAGAGTAGGGATGGTTCGCAAGGTGGGGGTGTGGCTATATTTATAAAGAATAATATTGAAACAGAACTTATAACTGGCAACAATCTGACTTGCACAGAATCGATTTTTGTTGAATGCAGAGTAAACCCCAAACTTAAATTCATAGTGGGCCAGGTCTATCGACCACCCAAACTGAATCCCGCCATTTTCCCGACTGAAATGGAGATCTGTTTAAAAAACATTACATCAAGGAACGCCACAGTAATTATCTGTGGTGATTTCAACTTCGATCTTTTCAAAGCGGACGAGGACAATATTGTTCAAAATTGTATCAGTATTTTCCTTGTATATGGCTTCCTACCTACAATCTGTAAGACCACCAAACTAGCAGAAAATAGATGGTCACTTATTGATAACATATTCTCCAATAATATTGACTTGATTGATAGATCCCACATAATTTTTGATGACTGTTCAGATCATTTTCCAGTATATATTACATGTAACACTCCAGTCTCAAAACCTGCCACTAAGTCAATAGAACGTTGTACAATATTTAACTTTAGGAAAATAAGTGACTTAAAAAATCACTTACTTGGCGGAATCCTTGGCGGAATTCACAAACACATCAGACCCTGAACTGGCCTGTAATCAATTACTGCAGGCATACACAGACGGGATTGAAAAATTTAGCTTTAAAATCAAACAAAATCGAAAGTCGACCCCAGTAAATCCCTGGATCACCCCAGCGATTCTCTCATCCATTAACAGACGCCATGAGCTTTTTGCCGTCAAATGCATATATCCAACTGAACAAAACGAAAGCAAATATAGAAACTATAGAAACGTATTAAACAATATCATAAGAGCAGCCAAACGTAAGTTCATTGAAACGGAACTTGAGAAGCATAAAGAAAATCCTCGCAAAATATGGGACATAATCAAAAGCGTAAGTAAGGGCAAAACCCAAGAGTTTCAGTTCCCATCATGCTTCCAAGGAATGCTAGGCGAGGAGATAAAAGACCCCAAAAAAATTGCAAACGAATTCAACAACTTTTTCACATCTATTGGTGAAAAACTATAAGAGAAAATTCCTCCTACAGAGGAAGACCCTGTCATTAATACTACAAAAGTTGCAGACTCACCACTCGTTGATTTTGAGGCCATTAGTGTAGATGAACTAAAATCCATTATAACTAACTTGAAAAATGTTGGGGCAGGGATCGACGGAATAAATGCCAAAATATTCAAAGGAACATATATCAGCATCATCAATCAGTTAACCCATCTAGTAAATATATGTTTAAGTAACGGTGTTTTTCCAAAACAACTAAAGATTGCCATGATCAAACCAATATATAAAGCAAATGCAAAACAGATGTTTAACAACTACAGACCAATTAGCATACTTCCATATATTTCCAAAATTCTTGAGAAGGTAATATATATATCAGGCTTACTAATTTTCTAACTATGAATAATCTCATAAGCAATTCTCAATTTGGTTTTCAGAAAGGCCTATCTACATATATGCCACTCGTGTTGTTGCAAGAAAAGATTACAAAGGCCTTTGAAACAGGAAATGTAACATGTGGCATCTATTTGGACCTTCGAAAGGCCTTTGATACAGTTAATTCGAACACACTTATAGCAAAACTTAAAAAATGTGGTGTAACAAGTACAGCCCTGAGGTTGATTACATCATACTTAACAGAACGCAAACAATGTGTAATAGTTAATTAAAATACCTCCGAACTACGACATATTAATATTGGAGTACCACAAGGTTCCATCCTAGGACCATTACTATTCATCATA
>JAXIVJ010008401.1:32500-55774 GCA_036785665.1 Chirona hameri
CTAATGTGTCAGCCCCGCGCTAAGAAAGTCTGACGCAAAGGCCTTACAGCGACGCACGCAGACACACGGCAGCGGAAGCGACTGTCAGGAAACGGCTGCGTGTGCGTGGCAAAGATTGCAGAGACAGGCCGCGGTGCAGGCGATGGATGATAGGATGCACGATTTCCCAACCAGTGCCACTCGCATGCCGTCGTCGAATGCCTGCTCAAGGTCAAGAAGGAGTCCTTTGTCACTGGGAAGCTTTCGTAATACCTACCTATATATAAGAGCGTGCTTTTCAATAAAAAGTAAACAAAACCATAGCATTCTGTGCAAGCTTATCCATATTTCGTATCCACGTATTCGTAATTCGTATTTGTATTCGTAATTCGTATAATTCTTGGAAGCACGTTTTTGGTCAAATAACGTCTTTTCCGATCCGCTCACCTGCGACCCCAGCGGAGACGGTTTGATATCAGTTATAGATCGTTAACGTCCTATACGACTCGTACTTTCTCGCCCTCACATTAGACGACGAGTAATGCTGTGAGTGCACTGCAGTTATGCAATCCTTCCTTACCGCAGCTCGGATATCAGCAGTCACGCGTCGTCTCCTGTCACGCGCTCAGCAGTCTCCTGTCTTTAGCGTGGGGCCACCGCAGCGGATTTCTGAGAACCCGACCCCTGGCCACCTCCTGAGAAGCCTCTGCCCCGTGGCGGCTCTCGTGACCCCTGTCGCTCCGCCCCTCTCGGAGAGGGGAGGGGAGATGATGGAAGGTACTCTGAGCTATTCCGCTCCGGGGAGGGCCACACACGGCGCCACCGATTTGTCATCGGACAGGGTCCAGATGCCATCAGGACCGGACATGCTGATGCTGCCCTGGGGACGCAGGGGTCAGAGGAAGGCGATTTGAGCTTCCTGTGAGGAGAGCCGCACCTCCCATGAAGCACGGAACATGGGGCGCGTGAGTGTCATGGAACGAATGAACCCTAGAATTAGACGTGTCTACGTTTCAGCTCCTTCATCCCTCTCTCCCTCTGTCACTCTCTCCAATTTTCCCAATGTTCTTCTTTTCCAACCTGTCCGCTTGGTATGTACCACTCCCTTCCCACATCTCTAGGTCACAGTATCAATCCACACAAACAATCCGCCGTGCGTCACCACCACACCGCCAACTGCTCAGACGACCTGCAGCTCTGATTTGCGACCGAGCACACACCACCTGGTGACGTTACTGTGACGTCAGCGTGGGAAGTCCAGCGGTCAGCGCGGCTAGATCAAACACCGTACCGCACCGGACGTCCGGCCAAACACGGCTCACCGGGCGCCGGACGTGCGTCCACCCCGCGCCGCCGCCACCGCCGCCTGGCCGTCTGGCCGCCTTGCCGCCGCGCAGCCTGGCCGCCTGGCCGCCTGACCGACTGGCCGACTGGCCGCCGCGCAGCCTGGCCGCCGCGCAGCTTGCCGGAGTGGTGTGTTGTTGTCTTGGTGAGCTGTGTTGACGTGTGATGGCACCACGGCTCCAGATATTGCAGTGGTCGCTGCCGGAGTGGTGTGTTGTTGTCTTGGTGAGCTGTGTTGACGTGTGATGGCACCACGGCTCCAGATATTGCAGTGGTCGCTGCCGGAGTGGTGTGTTGTTGTCTTGGTGAGCTGTGTTGACGTGTGATGGCACCACGGCTCCAGATATTGCAGTGGTCGCTGCCGGAGTGGTGTGTTTGTGTCTTGGTGAGCTGTGTTGACGTGTGATGGCACCACGGCTCCAGATATTGCAGTGGTCGCTGCCGGAGTGGTGTGTTGTTGTCTTGGTGAGCTGTGTTGACGTGTGATGGCACCACGGCTCCAGATATTGCAGTGGTCGCTGCCGGAGTGGTGTGTGGTTGTCTTGGTGAGCTGTGTTGACGTGTGATGGCACCACGGCTCCAGATATTGCAGTGGTCGCTGCCGGAGTGGTGTGGTTGTCTTGGTGAGCTGTGTTGACGTGTGATGGCACCACGGCTCCAGATATTGCAGTGGTCGCTGCCGGAGTGGTGTGTTTGTGTCTTGGTGAGCTGTGTTGACGTGTGATGGCACCACGGCTCCAGATATTGCAGTGGTCGCTGCCGGAGTGGTGTGTTGTTGTCTTGGTGAGCTGTGTTGACGTGTGATGGCACCACGGCTCCAGATATTGCAGTGGTCGCTGCCGGAGTGGTGTGTGGTTGTCTTGGTGAGCTGTGTTGACGTGTGATGGCACCACGGCTCCAGATATTGCAGTGGTCGCTGCCGGAGTGGTGTGGTTGTCTTGGTGAGCTGTGTTGACGTGTGATGGCACCACGGCTCCAGATATTGCAGTGGTCGCTGCCGGAGTGGTGTGTTTGTGTCTTGGTGAGCTGTGTTGACGTGTGATGGCACCACGGCTCCAGATATTGCAGTGGTCGCTGCCGGAGTGGTGTGTTGTTGTCTTGGTGAGCTGTGTTGACGTGTGATGGCACCACGGCTCCAGATATTGCAGTGGTCGCTGCCGGAGTGGTGTGTGGTTGTCTTGGTGAGCTGTGTTGACGTGTGATGGCACCACGGCTCCAGATATTGCAGTGGTCGCTGCCGGAGTGGTGTGGTTGTCTTGGTGAGCTGTGTTGACGTGTGATGGCACCACGGCTCCAGATATTGCAGTGGTCGCTGCCGGAGTGGTGTGTTTGTGTCTTGGTGAGCTGTGTTGACGTGTGATGGCACCACGGCTCCAGATATTGCAGTGGTCGCTGCCGGAGTGGTGTGTTGTTGTCTTGGTGAGCTGTGTTGACGTGTGATGGCACCACGGCTCCAGATATTGCAGTGGTCGCTGCCGGAGTGGTGTGGTTGTCTTGGTGAGCTGTGTTGACGTGTGATGGCACCACGGCTCCAGATATTGCAGTGGTCGCTGCCGGAGTGGTGTGGTTGTCTTGGTGAGCTGTGTTGACGTGTGATGGCACCACGGCTCCAGATATTGCAGTGGTCGCTGCCGGAGTGGTGTGTTGTTGTCTTGGTGAGCTGTGTTGACGTGTGATGGCACCACGGCTCCAGATATTGCAGTGGTCGCTGCCGGAGTGGTGTGTTGTTGTCTTGGTGAGCTGTGTTGACGTGTGATGGCACCACGGCTCCAGATATTGCAGTGGTCGCTGCCGGAGTGGTGTGGTTGTCTTGGTGAGCTGTGTTGACGTGTGATGGCACCACGGCTCCAGATATTGCAGTGGTCGCTGCCGGAGTGGTGTGGTTGTCTTGGTGAGCTGTGTTGACGTGTGATGGCACCACGGCTCCAGATATTGCAGTGGTCGCTGCCGGAGTGGCGTGTTTGTCTTGGTGAGTTGTGTCGACGTGTGATGGCACCACGGCTCCAGATATTGCAGTGGTCGCTGGTGTCCATCCCCACAGTAGGGGATTGATGCTGACGTCACACGCACGGCGACCGAGGGCCGAACATGCCCCAAGTACGCATCTACGGCGGATGTCGTACTTGGGATGTCGTACTTGGGATGCCGTACTTGGGATGCCGTACTTGGGATGCCGTACTTGGAAGTACGGCATGCCGTACTGGCGCATTGACGGCACTTGGCAAGATTGGGCCCAGGTGTCGCTGGTGGTGGAAGTGCGTAGTGGTGGCCGGAAGGGGGCTGCGGCTGTGACACGACTCCGGCCCAGAGTCAAAACAACGGTACGAGACACGTCTGGAGCAGCTTCGTTCTGAGGTCGGCTCGGTCGCTGTCGGTGAGCTCATTGTGTGGAGGGTGAGGCTGGTCACATGTTTAGACAGGAAAGACAGTATGACACATGGTATTGAATATCTAACCACTAACACAAAGTCACGAGTGTGTTGCAAAAATAGAGTTTCCGATGTTTTCGGTGCCTTGGGAAGCAGAAATCACTGTGTTGCACAATAATGGTGCATAACATAGTGCATCGAAAAAGGTCTAACTCTCGAACACAAAACAATAATGCAAATTGACGTGCCTTGATTGTTGTCAAGTCGCTGGCCATGGCCATTGACCGAGTGCCGTTTCGCTATGCCGCATTGAGTCTATACGAAATGGCAGCTGCGCAATATGTCGACTTAACCCTCGCCCTACGGGAGTTGTTTCACCTTCGCCCTACGGGGGGGCTGACAGCCCCCCCCCCCCCCCTTTAACTTCCAACCCAAGCAACTTAGAGCAATGCAGTAAGAACCACCGTGTTGCCTGCCATGAGAGGAATCTAACAGTATGCGATTTTTAGGTTTCAGGTCAACAGGTGACCTTCCAGGTCAAGTGAATGACCTCGGATTTACCACGTCCAGAACAGCGATTTTGCTCTTCAGAAAACCTAAAAATTAGAAATTTATAAATGTAAATAAAAAGGCATGTTCCAAGACAATTTTTGGCTCAGAAATACAGAAAAGGTAACTATTTGTTCGTATCTTGTTAAAAAAAAGTCAAAAAAAGCTATTAAAAAATGACATCATTAGTTTCTTACACTTAGGGAGCCATCACTCAGTCAAAAATGAAGATATTGCTTTGAAATTTGGTATGGGTATTGTCCATACTCAGTTTTCTCACATAAATTCAGTTTTTTTTCTAATATCTTTGACAATTTTGATTTTGTGGGGGTTTAAAAAAAATAGGGGTCAAAAACCCAAGATTGTGAAAATCCGAGATTGCCATTTTAAAGAGAATGCCATTTTGTATCTTTGGTGAATTGCGTTTGTAATTTCCTTTAAAACTCTGTTTTTACCATTTTTCAAATATTTATCGTTTTTCCACCAACATGACGTCATCAAAACATGATTATCTCCCAAACTACTTAATCAATTTCTTTCTTTTTTTGCAGCATACGTATAATTGTTGTAAACCCAGCTACCAAAATTTTTAGCAAGATACGCCGCATGTGTAAACAAATATTCAAGAAAAACCTCAGGGGGCCTGTTAGCCCCCCCCCCCCCCGTAGGGCGAGGGTTAAGTACCCGTTGCATTGCAATCCCGACAAACCACCGCTCACATTTCAACAATGGGCCTCAGCCGTCCACTGCGAGAAGACATCTGGCTGTTTTCTCATTACCTCGCTCTGCAGCGTCCCTGACCAGCTGCGCCTCTGTGAACCGTGGAACCGTGACGTACCACTGAGAAGCAGGCGCTGAGAACCCGCGCTGCACTGCTGAGGGAGCCGCGGTCCCACCGTGACCTGACCGTTCCCCGACTGACCCGCTCCCGTCACCCGGTCACCGGGTCACCGGCTCAAGGCCAGCTGTCTCCATTTCATCAGGCAACTCTGGTCAGGCTAACTAGATCGCTCAGGGGCTTCGCGTGTGTCAGTGCGAGGCTAACCGCGCAGAAAGCCAATACAATGTTACGAGAGGAAGCCATTTTTTCCTCTGCCTCGAGGTGGTGTTCGCTCCAGAGTGGCCATGCGGCCATCGTCGCCTCGGCAGTTACCTAATCAGTGGGAATGTTTGTACTCGTATTTTATGGAACACCTACGTTTGGTCAGTTGCACAAAACGAGCATGAGCAATGAGCATGGCGTGACAATTACATAATAATAAAGTAAGATTGGAAGTTTGGAAGTTTTATTTGAAAGAAATACCTACTTATTCTGCAAAGCGCACACTGAGTCGATTGAAGTGGCAACTTTCTCATAACTTGAGATAAACAAAAACGCAGTCATCAATCACGAAGTCACGCTTGAATATTTTTTTTTCACAAACTGAACAAATGCGTAATTCGGCTTATATTTCAAAATTCATGGACAGATACAAACTTTTTGTCCCGACTCATTTGCCTTGACTCATGACCGAAACATATAATGATGTGATATATTTTGCATTTAACACTAGTTTTACTTTTTGCCGTACTATTTTTCGAAGTGTCCACAGCAAAGTTAAACATAGCGTTTAGTGCTCAAGCACCGATACTGTAAATGCCCGTCCCGTTTCGACGCGATCCGTTACAACTCGTCGCCCCGGTGTCATCAGTGTCATCAGTCATCGCCCCGGTGTCATCAGTGTCATCAGTCATCGCCCCGGTGTCATCAGTGTCATCAGTCATCGCCCCGGTGTCATCAGTGTCATCAGTCATCGCCCCGGTGTCATCAGTGTCATCAGTCATCGCCCCGGTGTCATCAGTGTCATCAGTCATCGCCCCGCTACTCCACCAGCCTGCACACTGCTGTTAGTGAGCAGTGTTAGTGAGCAGTGTTAGTGTTAGTGAGCAGTGTTAGTGTTAGTGAGCAGTGTTAGTGAGCAGTGTTAGTGAGCAGTGTTAGTGAGCAGTGTTAGTGAGCAGTGTTAGTGAGCAGTGTTAGTGAGCAGTGTTAGTGAGCAGTGTTAGTGAGCAGTGTTAGTGAGGAGTGTTAGTGAGGAGTGTTAGTGAGCAGTGTTAGTGAGAAGTGTTAGTGAGCAGTGTTAGTGAGCAGTGTTAGTGAGCAGTGTTAGTGAGCAGTGTTAGTGAGCAGTGTTAGTGAGCAGTGTTAGTGTTAGTGAGCAGTGTTAGTGAGCAGTGTTAGTGTTAGTGAGCAGTGTTAGTGAGCAGTGTTAGTGAGAGTGTTAGTGAGCAGTGTTAGTGAGAAGTGTTAGTGAGCAGTGTTAGTGAGCAGTGTTAGTGAGCAGTGTTAGTGAGCAGTGTTAGTGAGCAGTGTTAGTGAGCAGTGTTAGTGTTAGTGAGCAGTGTTAGTGAGCAGTGTTAGTGAGCAGTGTTAGTGTTAGTGAGCAGTGTTAGTGTTAGTGAGCAGTGTTAGTGAGCAGTGTTAGTGAGCAGTGTTAGTGTTAGTGAGCAGTGTTAGTGAGCAGTGTTAGTGAGCAGTGTTAGTGAGCAGTGTTAGTGTTAGTGAGCAGTGTTAGTGAGCAGTGTTAGTGTTAGTGAGCAGTGTTAGTGTTAGTGAGCAGTGTTAGTGAGCAGTGTTAGTGAGCAGTGTTAGTGAGCAGTGTTAGTGAGCAGTGTTAGTGAGCAGTGTTAGTGAGCAGTGTTAGTGAGCAGTGTTAGTGAGCAGTGTTAGTGAGCAGTGTTAGTGAGCAGTGTTAGTGAGCAGTGTTAGTGTTAGTGAGCAGTGTTAGTGTTAGTGAGCAGTGTTAGTGTTAGAGAGCAGTGTTAGTGAGCAGTGTTAGTGAGCAATGTGAGTGTTAGTGAGCAGTGTTAGTGTTAGTGAGCAGTGTTAGTGTTAGTGAGCAGTGTTAGTGAGCAGTGTGAGTGTTAGTGAGCAGTGTTAGTGAGCAGTGTTAGTGTTAGTGAGCAGTGTTAGTGAGCAGTGTTAGTGAGCAGTGTGAGTGTTAGTGAGCAGTGTTAGTGAGCAGTGTTAGTGTTAGTGAGCAGTGTTAGTGAGCAGTGTTAGTGAGCAGTGTGAGTGTTAGTGAGCAGTGTTAGTGAGCAGTGTTAGTGTTAGTGAGCAGTGTTAGTGAGCAGTGTGAGTGTTAGTGAGCAGTGTTAGTGAGCAGTGTTAGTGTTAGTGAGCAGTGTTAGTGAGCAGTGTTAGTGAGCAGTGTTAGTGAGCAGTGTTAGTGAGCAGTGTTAGTGAGCAGTGTTAGTGTTAGTGAGCAGTGTTAGTGAGCAGTGTTAGTGAGCAGTGTTAGTGTTAGTGAGCAGTGTTAGTGAGCAGTGTTAGTGAGCAGTGTTAGTGAGCAGTGTTAGTGAGCAGTGTTAGTGAGCAGTGTTAGTGAGCAGTGTTAGTGAGCAGTGTTAGTGTTAGTGAGCAGTGTTAGTGAGCAGTGTTAGTGAGCAGTGTTAGTGAGCAGTGTTAGTGAGCAGTGTTAGTGAGCAGTGTTAGTGAGCAGTGTTAGTGAGCAGTGTTAGTGAGCAGTGTTAGTGAGCAGTGTTAGTGAGCAGTGTTAGTGTTAGTGAGCAGTGTTAGTGAGCAGTGTTAGTGTTAGTGAGCAGTGTTAGTGAGCAGTGTTAGTGAGCAGTGTTAGTGAGAAGTGTTAGTGAGAGTGTTAGTGAGCAGTGTTAGTGAGCAGTGTTAGTGAGCAGTGTTAGTGAGCAGTGTTAGTGAGCAGTGTTAGTGAGCAGTGTTAGTGAGCAGTGTTAGTGATCAGTGTTAGTGAGCAGTGTTAGTGTTAGTGAGCAGTGTTAGTGAGCAGTGTTAGTGAGCAGTGTTAGTGTTAGTGAGCAGTGTTAGTGAGCAGTGTTAGTGAGCAGTGTTAGTGAGCAGTGTTAGTGATCAGTGTTAGTGAGCAGTGTTAGTGTTAGTGAGCAGTGTTAGTGAGCAGTGTTAGTGAGCAGTGTTAGTGTTAGTGAGCAGTGTTAGTGAGCAGTGTTATTGAGCAGTGTTAGTGAGCAGTGTTAGTGAGAAGTGTTAGTGAGGAGTGTTAGTGAGCAGTGTTAGTGAGCAGTGTTAGTGAGCAGTGTTAGTGAGCAGTGTTAGTGTTAGTGAGCAGTGTTAGTGAGAAGTGTTAGTGAGGAGTGTTAGTGAGCAGTGTTAGTGAGCAGTGTTAGTGAGCAGTGTTAGTGAGCAGTGTTAGTGTTAGTGAGCAGTGTTAGTGTTAGTGAGCAGTGTTAGTGAGCAGTGTTAGTGAGCAGTGTTAGTGTTAGTGAGCAGTGTTAGTGAGCAGTGTTAGTGAGAAGTGTTAGTGAGGAGTGTTAGTGAGCAGTGTTAGTGTTAGTGAGCAGTGTTAGTGAGCAGTGTTAGTGAGCAGTGTTAGTGTTAGTGAGCAGTGTTAGTGAGCAGTGTTAGTGAGAAGTGTTAGTGAGGAGTGTTAGTGAGCAGTGTTAGTGTTAGTGAGCAGTGTTAGTGAGCAGTGTTAGTGAGCAGTGTTAGTGTTAGTGAGCAGTGTTAGTGTTAGTGAGCAGTGTTAGTGAGCAGTGTTAGTGAGCAGTGTTAGTGTTAGTGAGCAGTGTTAGTGAGCAGTGTTAGTGAGCAGTGATAGTGTTAGTGAGCAGTGTTAGTGAGCAGTGTTAGTGAGCAGTGTTAGTGTTAGTGAGCAGTGTTAGTGAGCAGTGTTAGTGAGCAGTGTTAGTGAGCAGTGTTAGTGAGCAGTGTTAGTGAGCAGTGTTAGTGAGCAGTGTTAGTGAGCAGTGTTAGTGAGCAGTGTTAGTGAGCAGTGTTAGTGAGCAGTGTTAGTGAGCAGTGTTAGTGAGCAGTGTTAGTGAGCAGTGTTAGTGAGCAGTGTTAGTGAGCAGTGTTAGTGAGCAGTGTTAGTGAGCAGTGTTAGTGAGCAGTGTTAGTGAGCAGTGTTAGTGAGCAGTGTTAGTGAGCAGTGTTAGTGAGCAGTGTTAGTGTTAGTGAGCAGTGTTAGTGTTAGTGAGCAGTGTTAGTGAGCAGTGTTAGTGAGCAGTGTTAGTGTTAGTGAGCAGTGTTAGTGAGCAGTGTTAGTGAGCAGTGATAGTGTTAGTGAGCAGTGTTAGTGAGCAGTGTTAGTGAGCAGTGTTAGTGTTAGTGAGCAGTGTTAGTGAGCAGTGTTAGTGAGCAGTGTTAGTGAGCAGTGTTAGTGAGCAGTGTTAGTGAGCAGTGTTAGTGAGCAGTGTTAGTGAGCAGTGTTAGTGAGCAGTGTTAGTGAGCAGTGTTAGTGAGCAGTGTTAGTGAGCAGTGTTAGTGAGCAGTGTTAGTGAGCAGTGTTAGTGAGCAGTGTTAGTGAGCAGTGTTAGTGAGCAGTGTTAGTGAGCAGTGTTAGTGTTAGTGAGCAGTGTTAGTGAGCAGTGTTAGTGAGCAGTGTTAGTGTTAGTGAGCAGTGTTAGTGAGCAGTGTTAGTGTTAGTGAGCAGTGTTAGTGAGCAGTGTTAGTGAGCAGTGTTAGTGTTAGTGAGCAGTGTTAGTGAGCAGTGTTAGTGAGCAGTGTTAGTGAGCAGTGTTAGTGAGAAGTGTTAGTGAGGAGTGTTAGTGAGCAGTGTTAGTGAGCAGTGTTAGTGAGCAGTGTTAGTGTTAGTGAGCAGTGTTAGTGAGCAGTGTTAGTGAGCAGTGTTAGTGTTAGTGAGCAGTGTTAGTGAGCAGTGTTAGTGAACAGTGTTAGTGAGCAGTGTTAGTGAGCAGTGTTAGTGAGAAGTGTTAGTGAGGAGTGTTAGTGAGCAGTGTTAGTGAGCAGTGTTAGTGAGAAGTGTTAGTGAGAAGTGTTAGTGAGGAGTGTTAGTGAGCAGTGTTAGTGAGCAGTGTTAGTGAGCAGTGTTAGTGAGCAGTGTTAGTGAGCAGTGTTAATGAGCAGTGTTAGTGTTAGTGAGCAGTGTTAGTGAGCAGTGTTAGTGAGCAGTGTTAGTGAGCAGTGTTAGTGAGCAGTGTTAGTGAGAAGTGTTAGTGAGGAGTGTTAGTGAGCAGTGTTAGTGAGCAGTGTTAGTGAGAAGTGTTAGTGAGAAGTGTTAGTGAGGAGTGTTAGTGAGCAGTGTTAGTGAGCAGTGTTAGTGAGAAGTGTTAGTGAGAAGTGTTAGTGAGGAGTGTTAGTGAGCAGTGTTAGTGAGCAGTGTTAGTGAGAAGTGTTAGTGAGAAGTGTTAGTGAGGAGTGTTAGTGAGCAGTGTTAGTGAGCAGTGTTAGTGAGAAGTGTTAGTGAGAAGTGTTAGTGAGGAGTGTTAGTGAGCAGTGTTAGTGAGCAGTGTTAGTGAGCAGTGTTAGTGTTAGTGAGCAGTGTTAGTGAGCAGTGTTAGTGAGCAGTGTTAGTGTTAGTGAGCAGTGTTAGTGAACAGTGTTAGTGAGCAGTGTTAGTGAGCAGTGTTTGTGAGAAGTGTTAGTGAGGAGTGTTAGTGAGCAGTGTTAGTGAGCAGTGTTAGTGAGAAGTGTTAGTGAGAAGTGTTAGTGAGGAGTGTTAGTGAGCAGTGTTAGTGAGCAGTGTTAGTGAGCAGTGTTAGTGAGCAGTGTTAGTGAGCAGTGTTAGTGAGCAGTGTTAGTGAGCAGTGTTAGTGTTAGTGAGCAGTGTTAGTGAGCAGTGTTAGTGAGCAGTGTTAGTGAGCAGTGTTAGTGAGCAGTGTTAGTGTTAGTGAGCAGTGTTAGTGAGCAGTGTTAGTGAGCAGTGTTAGTGAGCAGTGTTAGTGAGCAGTGTTAGTGAGCAGTGTTAGTGAGCAGTGTTAGTGAGTAGTGTTAGTGAGCAGTGTTAGTGAGCAGTGTTAGTGAGCAGTGTTAGTGAGCAGTGTTAGTGAGCAGTGTTAGTGTTAGTGAGCAGTGTTAGTGAGCAGTGTTAGTGAGCAGTGTTAGTGAGCAGTGTTGGTGAGCAGTGTTAGTGAGCAGTGTTAGTGAGCAGTGTTAGTGAGCAGTGTTAGTGAGCAGTGTTAGTGAGCAGTGTTAGTGTTAGTGAGCAGTGTTAGTGAGCAGTGTTAGTGAGCAGTGTTAGTGTTAGTGAGCAGTGTTAGTGAGCAGTGTTAGTGAGCAGTGTTAGTGAGCAGTGTTAGTGAGAAGTGTTAAAGTTAGTGAGCAGTGTTAGTGAGCAGTGTTAGTGAGCAGTGTTAGTGAGCAGTGTTAGTGTTAGTGAGCAGTGTTAGTGAGCAGTGTTAGTGAGCAGTGTTAGTGAGCAGTGTTAGTGAGCAGTGTTAGTGTTAGTGAGCAGTGTTAGTGAGCAGTGTTAGTGAGCAGTGTTAGTGAGCAGTGTTAGTGAGCAGTGTTAGTGAGCAGTGTTAGTGAGCAGTGTTAGTGAGCAGTGTTAGTGAGCAGTGTTAGTGAGCAGTGTTAGTGTTAGTGAGCAGTGTTAGTGAGCAGTGTTAGTGAGCAGTGTTAGTAAGCAGTGTTAGTGAGCAGTGTTAGTGAGCAGTGTTAGTGAGCAGTGTTAGTGAGCAGTGTTAGTGAGCAGTGTTAGTGAGCAGTGTTAGTGAGCAGTGTTAGTGAGCAGTGTTAGTGAGCAGTGTTAGTGTTAGTGAGCAGTGTTAGTGAGCAGTGTTAGTGAGCAGTGTTAGTGAGCAGTGTTGGTGAGCAGTGTTAGTGAGCAGTGTTAGTGAGCAGTGTTAGTGAGCAGTGTTAGTGAGCAGTGTTAGTGAGCAGTGTTAGTGAGCAGTGTTAGTGTTAGTGAGCAGTGTTAGTGAGCAGTGTTAGTGAGCAGTGTTAGTGTTAGTGAGCAGTGTTAGTGAGCAGTGTTAGTGTTAGTGAGCAGTGTTAGTGAGCAGTGTTAGTGAGCAGTGTTAGTGTTAGTGAGCAGTGTTAGTGAGCAGTGTTAGTGTTAGTGAGCAGTGTTAGTGAGCAGTGTTAGTGAGCAGTGTTAGTGTTAGTGAGCAGTGTTAGTGAGCAGTGTTAGTGAGCAGTGTTAGTGTTAGTGAGCAGTGTTAGTGAGCAGTGTTAGTGAGCAGTGTTAGTGAGCAGTGTTAGTGAGCAGTGTTAGTGAGCAGTGTTAGTGAGCAGTGTTAGTGAGCAGTGTTAGTGAGCAGTGTTAGTGAGCAGTGTTAGTGAGCAGTGTTAGTGTTAGTGAGCAGTGTTAGTGAGCAGTGTTAGTGTTAGTGAGCAGTGTTAGTGAGCAGTGTTAGTGAGCAGTGTTAGTGAGCAGTGTTAGTGAGCAGTGTTAGTGAGCAGTGTTAGTGAGCAGTGTTAGTGAGCAGTGTTAGTGAGCAGTGTTAGTGAGCAGTGTCAGTGTTAGTGAGCAGTGTTTAGTGTTAGTGAGCAGTGTTAGTGAGCAGTGTTAGTGAGCAGTGTTAGTGAGCAGTGTTAGTGAGGAGTGTTAGTGAGCAGTGTTAGTGAGCAGTGTTAGTGAGCAGTGTTAGTGAGCAGTGTTAGTGTTAGTGAGCAGTGTTAGTGAGCAGTGTGTTAGTGAGCAGTGTTAGTGTTAGTGAGCAGTGTTAGTGAGCAGTGTTAGTGAGCAGTGTTAGTGAGCAGTGTTAGTGAGCAGTGTTAGTGAGCAGTGTTAGTGTTAGTGAGCAGTGTTAGTGAGCAGTGTTAGTGAGCAGTGTTAGTGAGAAGTGTTAGTGAGCAGTGTTGGTGAGCAGTGTTAGTGAGGAGTGTTAGTGAGCAGTGTTAGTGAGCAGTGTTAGTGAGCAGTGTTAGTGTTAGTGAGCAGTGTTAGTGAGCAGTGTTAGTGTTAGTGAGCAGTGTTAGTGAGCAGTGTTAGTGAGCAGTGTTAGTGAGAAGTGTTAGTGAGCAGTGTTGGTGAGCAGTGTTAGTGAGGAGTGTTAGTGAGCAGTGTTAGTGAGCAGTGTTAGTGAGCAGTGTTAGTGAGCAGTGTTAGTGAGAAGTGTTAGTGAGGAGTGTTAGTGTTAGTGAGGAGTGTTAGTGAGCAGTGTTAGTGTTAGTGAGCAGTGTTAGTGAGCAGTGTTAGTGTTAGTGAGCAGTGTTAGTGAGCAGTGTTAGTGAGCAGTGTTAGTGTTAGTGAGCAGTGTTAGTGAGCAGTATTAGTGAGCAGTGTTAGTGAGCAGTGTTAGTGAGCAGTGTTAGTGTTAGTGAGCAGTGTTAGTGAGCAGTGTTAGTGAGCAGTGTTAGTGAGCAGTGTTAGTGAGCAGTGTTAGTGAGCAGTGTTAGTGAGCAGTGTTAGTGAGCAGTGTTAGTGAGCAGTGTTAGTGAGCAGTGTTAGTGAGCAGTGTTAGTGAGCAGTGTTAGTGAGCAGTGTTAGTGAGCAGTGTTAGTGAGCAGTGTTAGTGAGCAGTGTTAGTGTTAGTGAGCAGTGTTAGTGAGCAGTGTTAGTGAGCAGTGTTAGTGAGCAGTGTTAGTGAGCAGTGTTAGTGAGCAGTGTTAGTGAGAAGTGTTAGTGAGCAGTGTTAGTGAGCAGTGTTAGTGAGCAGTGTTAGTGAGCAGTGTTAGTGAGCAGTGTTAGTGAGAGTGTTAGTGAGCAGTGTTGGTGAGCAGTGTTAGTGAGCAGTGTTAGTGAGCAGTGTTAGTGTTAGTGAGCAGTGTTAGTGAGCAGTGTTAGTGAGCAGTGTTAGTGTTAGTGAGCAGTGTTAGTGAGCAGTGTTAGTGAGCAGTGTTAGTGAGCAGTGTTAGTGTTAGTGAGCAGTGTTAGTGAGCAGTGTTAGTGAGCAGTGTTAGTGAGCAGTGTTAGTGAGCAGTGTTAGTGAGCAGTGTTAGTGAGCAGTGTTAGTGAGCAGTGTTAGTGTTAGTGAGCAGTGTTAGTGAGCAGTGTTAGTGAGCAGTGTTAGTGTTAGTGAGCAGTGTTAGTGAGCAGTGTTAGTGAGCAGTGTTAGTGTTAGTGAGGAGTGTTAGTGAGCAGTGTTAGTGAGCAGTGTTAGTGAGCAGTGTTAGTGTTAGTGAGCAGTGTTAGTGAGCAGTGTTAGTGAGCAGTGTTAGTGAGCAGTGTTAGTGTTAGTGAGCAGTGTTAGTGAGCAGTGTTAGTGAGCAGTGTTAGTGTTAGTGAGCAGTGTTAGTGTTAGTGAGCAGTGTTAGTGAGCAGTGTTAGTGAGCAGTGTTAGTGTTAGTGAGGAGTGTTAGTGAGCAGTGTTAGTGAGCAGTGTTAGTGTTAGTGAGCAGTGTTAGTGAGCAGTGTTAGTGAGCAGTGTTAGTGAGCAGTGTTAGTGAGCAGTGTTAGTGAGCAGTGTTAGTGAGCAGTGTTAGTGAGCAGTGTTAGTGTTAGTGAGCAGTGTTAGTGAGCAGTGTTAGTGAGCAGTGTTAGTGAGCAGTGTTAGTGAGCAGTGTTAGTGAGCAGTGTTAGTGTTAGTGAGGAGTGTTAGTGAGCAGTGTTAGTGAGCAGTGTTAGTGAGGAGTGTTAGTGAGCAGTGTTAGTGAGCAGTGTTAGTGTTAGTGAGCAGTGTTAGTGAGCAGTGTTAGTGAGCAGTGTTAGTGAGGAGTGTTAGTGAGCAGTGTTAGTGAGCAGTGTTAGTGAGCAGTGTTAGTGAGCAGTGTTAGTGAGCAGTGTTAGTGTTAGTGAGCAGTGTTAGTGAGCAGTGTTAGTGAGCAGTGTTAGTGAGCAGTGTTAGTGAGCAGTGTTAGTGAGAGTGTTAGTGAGCAGTGTTGGTGAGCAGTGTTAGTGAGCAGTGTTAGTGAGCAGTGTTAGTGAGCAGTGTTAGTGAGCAGTGTTAGTGTTAGTGAGCAGTGTTAGTGAGCAGTGTTAGTGAGCAGAGATAGTGTTAGTGAGCAGTGTTAGTGAGCAGTGTTAGTGAGCAGTGTTAGTGAGCAGTGTTAGTGAGCAGTGTTAGTGAGCAGTGTTAGTGAGCAGTGTTAGTGAGCAGTGTTAGTGAGCAGTGTCAGTGTTAGTGAGCAGTGTTAGTGAGCAGTGTTAGTGAGCAGTGTTAGTGTTAGTGAGCAGTGTTAGTGAGCAGTGTTAGTGAGCAGTGTTAGTGTTAGTGAGGAGTGTTAGTGAGCAGTGTTAGTGAGCAGTGTTAGTGAGCAGTGTTAGTGTTAGTGAGCAGTGTTAGTGAGCAGTGTTAGTGAGCAGTGTTAGTGAGCAGTGTTAGTGAGCAGTGTTAGTGTTAGTGAGCAGTGTTAGTGTTAGTGAGCAGTGTTAGTGAGCAGTGTTAGTGAGCAGTGTTAGTGTTAGTGAGGAGTGTTAGTGAGCAGTGTTAGTGAGCAGTGTTAGTGTTAGTGAGCAGTGTTAGTGAGCAGTGTTAGTGAGCAGTGTTAGTGAGCAGTGTTAGTGAGCAGTGTTAGTGAGCAGTGTTAGTGAGCAGTGTTAGTGAGCAGTGTTAGTGTTAGTGAGCAGTGTTAGTGAGCAGTGTTAGTGAGCAGTGTTAGTGAGCAGTGTTAGTGAGCAGTGTTAGTGAGCAGTGTTAGTGAGCAGTGTTAGTGTTAGTGAGCAGTGTTAGTGAGCAGTGTTAGTGAGCAGTGTTAGTGAGCAGTGTTAGTGTTAGTGAGCAGTGTTAGTGAGCAGTGTTAGTGAGCAGTGTTAGTGAGCAGTGTTAGTGAGCAGTGTTAGTGAGCAGTGTTAGTGAGCAGTGTTAGTGTTAGTGAGCAGTGTTAGTGAGCAGTGTTAGTGAGCAGTGTTAGTGTTAGTGAGCAGTGTTAGTGAGCAGTGTTAGTGAGCAGTGTTAGTGTTAGTGAGCAGTGTTAGTGAGCAGTGTTAGTGAGCAGTGTTAGTGTTAGTGAGGAGTGTTAGTGAGCAGTGTTAGTGAGCAGTGTTAGTGAGCAGTGTTAGTGTTAGTGAGCAGTGTTAGTGAGCAGTGTTAGTGAGCAGTGTTAGTGTTAGTGAGCAGTGTTAGTGAGCAGTGTTAGTGAGCAGTGTTAGTGAGCAGTGTTAGTGAGCAGTGTTAGTGTTAGTGAGCAGTGTTAGTGAGCAGTGTTAGTGAGCAGTGTTAGTGTTAGTGAGCAGTGTTAGTGTTAGTGAGCAGTGTTAGTGAGCAGTGTTAGTGAGCAGTGTTAGTGTTAGTGAGGAGTGTTAGTGAGCAGTGTTAGTGAGCAGTGTTAGTGAGCAGTGTTAGTGTTAGTGAGCAGTGTTAGTGAGCAGTGTTAGTGAGCAGTGTTGAGCAGTGTTAGTGAGCAGTGTTAGTGTTAGTGAGCAGTGTTAGTGTTAGTGAGCAGTGTTAGTGAGCAGTGTTAGTGAGCAGTGTTAGTGAGCAGTGTTAGTGAGCAGTGTTAGTGAGCAGTGTTAGTGAGCAGTGTTAGTGAGCAGTGTTAGTGAGCAGTGTTAGTGTTAGTGAGCAGTGTTAGTGAGCAGTGTTAGTGAGCAGTGTTAGTGAGCAGTGTTAGTGAGCAGTGTTAGTGAGCAGTGTTAGTGAGCAGTGTTAGTGAGCAGTGTTAGTGAGCAGTGTTAGTGAGGAGTGTTAGTGAGCAGTGTTAGTGAGCAGTGTTAGTGAGCAGTGTTAGTGAGCAGTGTTAGTGAGCAGTGTTAGTGAGCAGTGTTAGTGAGCAGTGTTAGTGAGCAGTGTTAGTGAGCAGTGTTAGTGAGCAGTGTTAGTGAGCAGTGTTAGTGAGCAGTGTTAGTGAGCAGTGTTAGTGAGCAGTGTTAGTGTTAGTGAGGAGTGTTAGTGAGCAGTGTTAGTGAGCAGTGTTAGTGAGCAGTGTTAGTGAGCAGTGTTAGTGTTAGTGAGCAGTGTTAGTGAGCAGTGTTAGTGAGCAGTGTTAGTGAGCAGTGTTAGTGAGCAGTGTTAGTGTTAGTGAGCAGTGTTAGTGAGCAGTGTTAGTGAGCAGTGTTAGTGAGCAGTGTTAGTGAGCAGTGTTAGTGAGCAGTGTTAGTGAGCAGTGTTAGTGAGCAGTGTTAGTGAGCAGTGTTAGTGTTAGTGAGCAGTGTTAGTGAGCAGTGTTAGTGAGCAGTGTTAGTGTTAGTGAGCAGTGTTAGTGTTAGTGAGCAGTGTTAGTGAGCAGTGTTAGTGAGCAGTGTTAGTGAGCAGTGTTAGTGAGCAGTGTTAGTGTTAGTGAGCAGTGTTAGTGAGCAGTGTTAGTGAGCAGTGTTAGTGAGCAGTGTTAGTGAGCAGTGTTAGTGAGCAGTGTTAGTGAGCAGTGTTAGTGAGCAGTGTTAGTGTTAGTGAGCAGTGTTAGTGAGCAGTGTTAGTGAGCAGTGTTAGTGTTAGTGAGCAGTGTTAGTGAGCAGTGTTAGTGAGCAGTGTTAGTGAGCAGTGTTAGTGAGCAGTGTTAGTGAGCAGTGTTAGTGAGCAGTGTTAGTGAGCAGTGTTAGTGAGCAGTGTTAGTGAGCAGTGTTAGTGTTAGTGAGCAGTGTTAGTGTTAGTGAGCAGTGTTAGTGAGCAGTGTTAGTGAGCAGTGTTAGTGAGCAGTGTTAGTGAGCAGTGTTAGTGTTAGTGAGCAGTGTTAGTGAGCAGTGTTAGTGAGCAGTGTTAGTGAGCAGTGTTAGTGTTAGTGAGCAGTGTTAGTGAGCAGTGTTAGTGAGCAGTGTTAGTGTTAGTGAGCAGTGTTAGTGAGCAGTGTTAGTGAGCAGTGTTAGTGTTAGTGAGGAGTGTTAGTGAGCAGTGTTAGTGAGCAGTGTTAGTGAGCAGTGTTAGTGAGCAGTGTTAGTGAGCAGTGTTAGTGATAGTGTTAGTGAGCAGTGTTAGTGAGCAGTGTTAGTGAGCAGTGTTAGTGAGCAGTGTTAGTGAGCAGTGTTAGTGAGCAGTGTTAGTGAGAAGTGTTAGTGAGCAGTGTTAGTGAGCAGTGTTAGTGAGCAGTGTTAGTGAGCAGTGTTAGTGAGCAGTGTTAGTGAGCAGTGTTAGTGAGCAGTGTTAGTGTTAGTGAGCAGTGTTAGTGTTAGTGAGCAGTGTTAGTGAGCAGTGTTAGTGAGCAGTGTTAGTGAGCAGTGTTAGTGAGCAGTGTTAGTGTTAGTGAGGAGTGTTAGTGAGCAGTGTTAGTGAGCAGTGTTAGTGAGCAGTGTTAGTGAGCAGTGTTAGTGAGCAGTGTTAGTGAGCAGTGTTAGTGAGCAGTGTTAGTGAGCAGTGTTAGTGAGCAGTGTTAGTGAGCAGTGTTAGTGTTAGTGAGCAGTGTTAGTGAGCAGTGTTAGTGAGCAGTGTTAGTGAGCAGTGCACACCGCTGCACGATGCACGAGCACGACTGCACACGACAGCGTCTCCTGGCCCGCCCGCGCGGCCCCGCCTGGCCGCCCCCGCCGGCCGCCCCCGCCGGCCGCCCCCGCCAGCCGCCCCCGTCCAGGAGGGCCCACTCAGTTCCGCCACGGGCATTTCTCTGCAGTGTAACGGCAGTTTGTGGCTGCTGACGAGGGAAGTCACCATCCTGAAACGGCGAGTCCATCGGGAGCATGGACGTCAGGGGTCACCGGCCCGGGCCCTGATGACGGGTTATCGTTGTTCCAGTAGACGGGGGTAACCATGGCACGCAGCCAGGTGGGGTTATTCACCCAGCGAACACGGGACATTACGTGGAGTAAAATGAAATTTGCACTGCGTGTATACGCATTCATTTTACATTGTTGACAAATGTTTTGACCTTTCCAAATGACATTGTTAAATGTTCATTTTTCACTGGGTGAACTGGATTAGTTTCACTTCATCGTGGACCCACATGTTCACATGACTCACATGACATGTTCTCTGTGCGAAGGATGATGCAACACGGAAAAAAAATTATCAATCGTTTGAAAACTGAACATTACCCTGCATTTGAGGCAGCCCTGTGTACAGCACTTAGAGGGAATGTTTCACATTTCCTTTCTGGAAGTTGTCAAATATACGCTGGTTGTAGTCAAAAATATGAAGTAAGTGCTGCTGAAAACGATGGTGATATCTTTCCTCTCGGAAAGTCTCTTAACTTTACACAAATAATATTTTTAAATTTGGGATGATGACGTCATTATTGAGCTATGGAGAGCTATAGAGAAAACCTTTAAGTGGCCAACATATGGCACAATCGTTTCAGACAATTATGGCGACTTAAATACAAACATTGTGGAACTGTGTACATAAAACAATGACGAGTGCGAGGCATTGCGATAGTTCAATATTTATTAACAATTAACAAAACACACTGGCGGATCCAGGGGGGGGGGCGGCAGGGGCTAAAGCTCCCTCCCCCATTCCAAGCTCGACAGGAGCGGCAATAGAAATTAGCCCCCCCCCCCCAAAAAAAAAATCCACTGAAACTGGCGATGACAAATGGGTACTGCCTGCGAAAAAAAAAAATATTTCAATTTTTCTCGCCTCGTTCGTGTTTCCTTCATTTGCTAGCTTTTTGGTAGCAGCAGGGATAGGGAAAGTGGCGCGTCTGACGCTATTTTGGAGTGATTCACAACCAACATAAATTATGATTTTACACGCAGTGTCGCAGCCTTTGGACTCCTGCTGTCTGCTGGAGCGCGTGAGTGAACTTCCTTGTATAGGTACCTATGTTGTGTGGAATACGTCTACTAGTATTAAGTTAAGTAGGGTAATTAAATTCAGTTTGAAGAAAAAAAAATCCCAATGTTCTTCTTTGTGTAGCTATGGATTGATTTCCTGAGATATGTACCGAGCAGGTATGAAATAAATAATTATTATTATCATTTCTGGTGGTAGCGTAGCCCTATCATTTTTGCAGAAATAATAATGGGACAGTGGTGGATTTCAGTGGTGGACCTATAAGACATGCAAAAATACCATATGGAGGCTTATAAATTATGCATAACCTTACCTTCCCTAACCAAAGTTGGAATTTACTATAAAAGCTGAGGGCCTGTAATAAAGGAAAAGGGCATCAAATAGAAAATAAAGAAGGAGATGCTGACTGACAAGGTTCTTGTAAGCCTAAATGTAATCCTAGCATAGTAAAACTATGTTTGCAAGGTTTGGTTCCTATAGGAAAGGGACAAAGTGTGGTGCGGCTCTGCATTACCACAGGGCTCAAACATGTACTTGGGGCAGCAAAAATGCAGCATGAAATAGGGAAGCTTGCTTCTCTGCAGTGAGCATGAGCACTGAGCAGTGATTTGGTTGAATCATACCTCTCTTTATCATACTATAGCTGCTGACCCCAAATAATGCAGCTCGTTATTTTTTGATCGTTCGTGTTTC
Source organism: Chirona hameri (assembly GCA_036785665.1). Classification (NCBI taxonomy): domain Eukaryota; kingdom Metazoa; phylum Arthropoda; class Thecostraca; order Balanomorpha; family Balanidae; genus Chirona; species Chirona hameri. Next base: position 52,630 of record JAXIVJ010008401.1, read on the forward strand.
CTCTATTTTGAAGAATTTTGGTAGCAGGAGGGAAAGTGGCGCGTGCATATTTGGAAATGTCGAATACAAAATCCAGACCCATCATACATCATTCATACATCATTCATCATTGGCTGACTTATGGAGGTAGCCATAAGTCAGCCAAAACTAAATATATTGCTTTGAAATTCGGTGTGGGTATTGTCTATACTTCGTTCTCCAATATATATTCCGGTTTTGGTAGCAGTAGGGATAGAGAAAGTGGCGCGAAAGTAGCAGTTTTTGAACATGTTTGGAAATTTTGATTTGGTGGATTTGTTATCTTTCTCCAATTCGTTTTTTCTTCATAAAATCATATAAAATATAAAATCATATGAGAAGGCCGGAATATATATTGGAGAACCAAGTATGGACGATGCCAAAACCAAATGTCAAAGTGATATCTTGAGCGTTGACTGACTTATGACTCCCTAAGCAGTGGCGTACGCAGACATTCACAAAGAACCAGGTCATTGCCTTGAGGGGCGCCACCCGATCGACAGGGCCGCCACCAATATTGGCGAAATTTGCCAGGGGGGCGCCTCTCCTTTCGCACTGTGCGGAAGGAGAGTCACTGGCCGGAGGGGCACCGTCGCTCGCCAAAGAGGGGCAGTCACTAGTCGGAGGGGCGCCGTCACTCGCCGGAGGGGCGCCGTCACTAGCCGGAGAGGCGCCGTCACTCGCCGGAGGGGCGTGGTCACTGGCCGGAGGGGCGCTGTCACGGGCCGGAGAGGCGCCGTCTATGGCAGGGGACGCCCTCACTGGCCGGGGGCGCCGTCACTGGCCACAACAAAGTCGTCACTGGCCGGGGGAGCGTCCTCACTGGCCGGAGTGGCGCCGTCACTGGCCAGAAGGGCGTCGTGACTGATCGGAGGGGCGCCAGCTTTGCATGGGCGCCTCGGATCCAAAGGACCAGGTCATGACCTGCATGACCTGATAATTGATACTCGGTACGCCGCTGTCCCTAAGTATGATGGGCCTTGACTTTATATTCGACATTTCCCAATATGCGTGGCCGGTCTGGCGCTATTTGCGATCTGGAGCGATTCCTGTAACCAACGTAAGTTCAAAAACGTTGCGTTTTGGCGCCAAAGTTTATAGCGCTGAATAGCGTGCGTGGAACGTTTTTCGACAGTATTTGAGGAATTGTGACTAGGACTTGGGTATCGTTGTTTTCCTTTTCCCTGTAAACATGTAGCCAAATCAAATTCACACTTTGTGAATTTGTAGGTAAAGTTAATATTTTGCATTGTCATGGTTATTTTAAATTACTATAGCTTGGGATGGCTACTTTGGCCTCAGGTCATATCCAGACTCAAGTAAATGCAGGCACTAATTTTAAATCTGACACCCATTTTGCACCATGCTTAGGTACTTATCCCGGTGCATTGTATGGGTGCTATGAGTAGAGGTCTCACAATTTTTAGCATTTCCAACTAGTCAAGATCAGACTCAGCATGAACTCAGCTACAAAACAAAATGTTTGAAAGCGACAGAAGAGGTAAAATTGGGTTTGTCTGGTTTTTACCACTGGCGAATCCAGAGGAGTGGGGGCATTAGGGGCAAATCCCCCCCCCCCCCCCCACACACACACACACACACATGAGCATGGCGGGAATTCAATACAAGGATGTCCCCCGCCCCGCGTGTTCTGGCATTGGCTGTAAGAAGTGATAATTAAGAAGAAAAAAATCCCCCCGGTCAATGACTCTCTTTGAGAACCCGACACCACTACTCCCCCCCCCCCCTCCCCCTCCTGCCCCCCTCAACGATTTTTCGTGTTGACGACCCGACTCCACCCCCCCCCCCCCGGTCAACAACTTTCGCTGCTGAAGCGGAGCGAAATTTTAGCCCCCCCCCCATTCTCGGACCCTAGATCCGCCAGTGACAAAACAATTAATCCAAACTGAGACCTCAAACAGCGTGAAAGACTTCATCTTAGACCGCAACCTATCGCGTTGGCCATTGTTTACATCGTACTCGGTAATCCAGCCAAGGTTCGAAAAATATAGGTCGTCTGACTTTCAGGACCAACAATCTTGAAGTGGCTGTCAGCCAATCAGCGGCGGGACTAGCCTAGACCCCATTTTTCTAATTGTAAATTAAATTGCTTAAAAACGGCTAAGTTTTGGGGAAAATGACCTTAGTATTTTCGGCATTTCAATACTGGCCAAAGATAATGGCTATATCAGTTCAAAACCAATACAAAGGTGAAACATGCCCTTTAACTCACCTCTGTCACGGACCCTGGCCATACCTCTGTCCTGAGGTCACAGACCCTGGTCATCCTCCGTCCTGAAGTCATGGTCCCTGGCCATACCTCTGTCCTGAGGTCACAGACCCTGGTCATACCTCCGTCCTGAAGTCACGGACCCTGGCCATACCTCCGTCCTGAAGTCATGGTCCCTGGCCATACCTCTGTCCTGAGGTCACAGACCCTGGTCATACCTCTGTCCTGAGGTCACAGACCCTGGTCATACCTCCGTCCTGAAATCACGGACCCTGACCATACCTCTGTCCTGAGGTCACAGACCCTGGTCATACCTCTGTCCTGAGGTCACAGACCCTGGTCATACCTCCGTCCTGAAGTCACGGACCCTGACCATACCTCTGTCCTTAGGTCACAGACCCTGGTCATACCTCCGTCCTGAAGTCACGGACCCTGACCATACCTCTGTCCTGAGGTCACAGACCCTGGTCATACCTCTGTCCTGAGGTCACAGACCCTGGTCATACCTCTGTCCTGAGGTCAAAGACCCTGACCATACCTCTGTCCTGAAGTCACGGACCCTGACCATACCTCTGTCCTGAGGTCACAGACCCTGACCATACCTCTGTCCTGAAGTCACAGACCCTGACCATACCTCTGTCCTGAAGTCACGGACCCTGACCATACCTCTGTCCTGAGGTCACAGACCCTGACCATACCTCTGTCCTGAGGTCACAGACCCTGGTCATACCTCTGTCCTGAGGTCACAGACCCTGGTCATACCTCTGTCCTGAGGTCACAGACCCTGGTCATGCCTCTGTCCTGAAGTCACGGACCCTGACCATACCTCTGTCCTGAGGTCACAGACCCTGACCATACCTCTGTCCTGAGGTCACAGACCCTGGTCATACCTCTGTC
>JAXIVJ010008402.1:0-55770 GCA_036785665.1 Chirona hameri
TGTAAGGCTGCCAGATTGTTGCCAGTCACTGTAGTTATCGCTACATGTGGCAATTCTCTGTCTACCAAAAACATATACGCATCTCGCCACGCTGGTCAAGCTAGCAGCAGGTTCAGCAGATGGATATTCATCTGTAGATGGATATTCAAACTGAAACGGACCCCTCAGATTGGACCCAAAAGCTCCTAAATCATAGAACTTAACGTCCTGATCATGATGAGCATAATAGCTAAGCTCGGCCCGCCCTAGTTAAGCAGTTACGATGGGTCAAAGGTCGAGGTCATGTGGAGCAGACCCCTACGATTTCACTGAAAATCTATAATATGATACAGGTTCCCTCCTAGTTACGATACGCATAAAATATAAACTCGGCCCGCCTTAGTAAGAAGTTACAATGGGTCAAAGGTCAAGGTAATTGGGGCGGACCCCTACGATTTCGCTAAAATCTACAACGTCATAAAGTTTCACCTCCTGATTACGATACGCATAAAAGCTAAGCTCGGCCTGCCTTAGTTAAGAAGTTACAATGGGGCAAAGGTCAAGGAAATTGGGGCGGACCCTACGATTTCGCTAAAAAATCTACAACGTGATAAAGTTTCACCTCCTGATTACGATACGCATAAAAGCTAAGCTAGGCCCGACCTAGTTAAGAAGCTACATTGGGTCAAATGTCAAGGTCTTCGGGGCGGACCCCTACGATTTCTCTAAAAATCTGCAACATAATATAGTTTGACCTCTTGATTACGATAAGCATAAAATATAAGCTCGGCCCGGCCTAGTTGGGAAGTTACAATGGGTCAAAGGTCGAGGTCATCTGGAGCGGACCCCCTACGATTTCACTGAAAACCTTCAATATGATAACGTTTGACCTCCTGATTACGATGCGCATAAAATCTAAGCTCGGCCCGCCCTAGTTAAGAAGTTGCAATGGATCAAAAGTCGAAATCATCTGGCCTCTGGGGGCTAAACTTCATGAAAGTCAACCTTGAGCCTTGCGTTGACAAACGCACGTTGTTCGAGTTCGACGTGTGGTTGCGTCTTCTATCATTGTCATTTATTGTTTATATTGTTGGAACTTTCTTGCGTTCCTTTTAATCTGTGACCTAGGCAATGTACAGCTTTATTGTAATAATCGGGCAGTAATCAGTAGCTGTATAGGGAATAGTTCACCTTTAACATGCATTTTGAACTGAGATAGGAGAATTGCAGGTCCTGGTTCAGGTAAAAATGGTGCGTTGTAGTTCAATGATTTCATTAATGTCTTGTGCCAATATGTCTTCGCTTGTATTTTTTGTTGGATGTGTTTATTATCACTATGCTGTTATGCATTGAATGCCTATTCCATTTACTTACTATTTTTTAGTAAGATACTTCATTTCAATGTGTTAACATGATGGGATCCCAGTCAGACATGCATTCCAAGGTTATTGCAAATAAGATGGTCTGCTTCCCCCCAAAAGTATAAACTGCATATATCATATATAATTCTAACAAAGGTTTGCTATTGTTGCAGACGGAAACATCATGCAAGCCCTGGCATTTAAGCTGGAACTGTCCGCGGCACGCTTCAAATCCTCCAGAGATGCTGCAGCTTATCACAGACGTCGGGATGTCCTCTCAGAAGTTCTTGCAGCGCATGCACAAATTCAATGTGCACACTGAAATGGGAGCTCTGGCAACAGCCGGCCTGTGAAATTCTGACAGCTCAGCTACATGTCAGTCTGTACAGGCGAGTGAAGCTCCATGCCAGTCTGTGCAGGCGAGTGAAGCTCTATGCCAGTATGTGCAGGCGAGTGAAGCTCCATACCAGTCTGTGCAGGCGAGTGAAGTTCTATGCCACTCTGTGCAGGTGAGTGAAGCTCTATGCCAGTCTGTGCAGGCGAGTGAAGCTCTATGTCAGTCTGTGCATGCGAGTGAAGCTCTATGCCAGTCTGTGCAGGTGAGTGAATCTCTATGCCAGTCTGTGCAGGCGAGTGAAGCTCCATGCCAGTCTGTGCAGGCGAGTGAAGCTCTGTGCTAGTCTGTACAGGCGAGTGAAGCTCCATGCCAGTCTGTGCAGGCGAGCGAAGCTCTATGCTAGTCTGTGCAGGCGAGTGAAACTCTATGCCAGTCTGTGCAGGCGAGTGAAGCTCTATGCCAGTCTGTGCAGGCGAGTGAAGCTCTTTGCCAGTCTGTGCAGGCGAGTGAAGCTCTTTGCCAGTCTGTGCAGGCGAGTGAAGCTCTATGCTAGTCTGTGCAGGCGAGTGAAGCAGACGAAGCTCCATGCTAGTCTGTGCAGGCGAGCGAAACTCTATGCCAGTCTGTGCAGGCGAGTGAAGCTCTATGCCAGTCTGTGCGTTCCCGAGGTGCGATGGCTACCGCGGCGGCAGGGACGGCAGGCGCGATGGCTACCGCGGCGGCAGGGACGGCTATCAGGACGGCCGGTCGCCGCTGCCCGAGACGGACCCGCCACCGCCGCCCGAACAGCCGCCGCCGCCGTAGCCACCGGAGCAGCCGCCGTCGCCGCAGCCCCCGGAGCAGCCGCCGCCGCCGCAGCCCCCGGAGCTGCCGCCGTTGCCGCCGGATGACTGGGCCGCCCCCCGTCTCCACCGCCAACACCGACAAAGGAAGACGGAGATGCTGGCTCAGCAGGTGACGCTCAGCAGCAGACGGCAAATATCAGCACAAATGGGTGCAGGCCCCGGGCCGGGGCCACCCGCCCACCAGAGGACAGCATCCCACCCGCGGCGGTCCGACAACCCAAGGTCAGCCGGCAGGTAGAGGGCAGTATCAGCCGGCTGGCCGCGGAGGCCGCGGCCACCATGACCAGTTCAACCAGTACAACCAGTACGGAGAGGAGCAGCAGGGATACTCGGAGGAGGGATACGACACCGACGCGTCGTACGTACGGCCAACAGGGAGACGGCTACGGCCAGGAGTACCCGGAGGAAGAACAGTACAACGATGAGAACGATACCAGGTTGTCGATTGCGGCGGTGACAACGCGCGACGATGGGAGGACGTGCGTCTGTCCCGCTGTTCGCTCTTCAATGTGTAAATCCACTTGCCCGCTGTGTACGCACCACTTGTAGTGTTTAGATGTCTGTATGGTGTATGTGTAAAACGAACTTGCAAGGTTCTCAAAGTACAACAAAACTTATTGTACATGATCCATGACTTGTACATTGTGTTATGGTAATAGCTTCGTGATTCATGTTATGTAATTTATTTTTGTAGTCAGTGTTACTTGATATGGCGACAGAGACGTTGGTGATCCATGCATGCTATTATCTGGCGAGTCGCGTCCTGCAGCGATACACAGTGTCCACATGACATCACGATTAAACGTAATTAAAATCAGAACGCTGCATGTTCTGCATGTTCGTTCTGCATGTTCGTGCGAGTGTATTGCGAGTTCGTTCGTGGGAGTGTGCGATATTCGTGAGTGTCAAACCAACCAATAGAACATGCCTCTTCCCACATGGGCTTTTAATGTCACCACCAGGGGGAAGGACAGGAGGGTACCAGGTCAGACCACCAGGGGCAGGACAGAAGGTACCAGGTCAGACCACCAGGGGGCAGGGCAGGAGATGCGAGGTCAGACCACCAGGACAAGAGGTACCAGGTCAGACCACCAGGGGCAAAACAGGAGAGTATCAGTTAAGGCAACTAGGGGGCAGGCCAAGAAGGTACCAGGTCAGACCGCCAGGGGCCAGGAAAGGAGGGTATCAGGTCAGACCACCAGGCGCCAGGACAGGGAGGTACCAGGTCAGACTACCAGGGGGCAGGACAGGAGGTAACTGATAAGACCACCTGGGGCAGGACAGGAGGGTACCAGTTGAGACCACCAGGGGGGGGGGGGGCGGGACAGGAGGGTACCACTCAGACCACCAGAGGGGGGGGGGGGGGCAGGACAGGAGGGTACCAGGTCAGACCACCAGGGGTAGGACAGGAGAATATCAGATAACACCACCAGGGGGCAGGACAGGAGGGTACCAGGTCAGACCACCCTAGGGGCCATGACAGGAGGGTACCAGGTCAGAGCACCAGGCGACAGGATAGGAGGTACCAGGTCAGACCACCAGGGGACAGGGCAGGAGGGTACCAGGTCAGACCACCAGGGGCCATGACGGGAGGGTACCAGGTCAGACCACCAGGTGGCAGGACAGGAGGTAACAGGTCAGACCACCAGGGACAGGACAGGAGGGTACCAGATAAGACCACCAGGGGAGGACAGAAGGTACCAGATACGACCACCAGAGGGAAGGACCGAGGGTACATGTCAGACTACCAGGGGGCAGGACAGGAGGGTACCAAGTCAGACCTCCAGGGGCAGGACAGGAGGTACCAGGTCAAACCACCAGGGGCAGGACAGGAGGTACCAGGTCAGACCACCAGGGGGCAGGACAGGAGGTACCAGGTCAGACCACCAGGGACAGGACAGGAGGTATCAGGTCAGACCACCAGGGCAGGGCAGGAGGTACCTGGTCAGACCACCGGAGTGCAGGACAGGAGGGTACCAGATAAGACCACCAGGGGAGGACAGGAGGTACCAGATACGACAACCAGGGGACAGGACAGGAGGTACCAGATAAGACCACCAGTGGAGGACAGGAGGATGCCAGATTAGAACCCAGGGGGCAGGACAGGAGGGTACCAGATAAGAACCCAGGGGCAGGACAGGAGGGTACCAGGTCAGACCACCAGGGACATGACAGGAGGTACCAGATAAGACCACCAGGGTCAGGACAAGAGTTACCAGGTCAGACCACCAGGGTCAGGACAAGAGGTACCAGGTCAGACCACCAGGGGACATGACAGGAGGGTACTAGGTCAGACCACCAGGGGGCAGGACAGGAGGGTACCAGGTCAGACTACCGGGGGAAAGACAGGAGGGTTACCAGGTCAGACCACCAGGGGGCAGGACAGGAGGGTACCAGGTCAGACAACCAGGTGGCAAGACAGGAGGGTACCAGGTCAGTCCTCCAGGGGGCATGACAGGAGAGTACCAGGGTAGACCACCAGGGGCAGGACAGGAGGGTACCAGATCAGACCACCAGGGGCAGGACCCTGACCCCCCAGTGGATCAGACACCCTGACCCAGTTGTCTTACCTGGTACCCTGCCCCCTGGTGGTCTTATCTGGTACCTCCTGTCCTGCCCCTGGTGGTCTGACCTGGCACCTCCTGTCCTTCCCCTGGTGGTCTGACCTGGTACCTCCTGTCCTTCCCCCGGTGGTCTGACCTGGTACCTCCTGTCCTGCCCCCTGGTGATATGACTTGGTACCTTCTGTCCTGCCGCTGGTGGTCTGACCTGATACCCTCCTGTCCTGTACCCTGGTGGTTTGACCTGGTACCTCCTGTCCTGCACCCTGGTGGTTTAACCTGGCACCTCCTGTCCTGCCCCCTGTCTTATCTGGTACCTCCTGTCCTGTCCCCTGGTGGTCTGACCTGGTACCTTCTGTCCTGCCCCTGGTGGTCTGGCCTTGTACCTCCGGTCCTGTACCCTGGTGGTCTGACCTGGTACCCTCCTGTCCTGCCCCCTGGTGGTCTTATCTGGTACCCTCCTGTCCTGCCCCTGGTGGTCTGACCTGGTACCTCCTGTCCTGCCTCCTGGTTGTCTGACCTGGTACCTTCTGTCTTGCCCCCTGGTGATCTGACCTGCACCTCCTGTCCTGTCCCCAGGGTTCTTATCTGGTACCCTCCTGTCCTCCCCTAGTGGTCTTATCTGGTACCGCCTGTCCTGCCCCTGGTGGTCTGACCTGGTACCCTCCTGTCTTGCCCCCTGGTAGTCTGGCCTGGTACCCTCCTGTCCTTCCGCCTGGCTTTATCTGGTACCTTCTGTCTTGCCCATGGTGGTCTTATCTGGTACTTCCTGTCCTGCCCCTGCTGGTCTGACCTGGTACTCTCTTGTCCTGCCCCTGCTGGTCTGACCTGGTACTCTCTTGTCCTGCCCCTGGTGGTCTACCCTGGTACTCTCCTGTCATGCCCCCTGGGGGACTGACCTGGGACCCTCCTGTCTTGCCACCTGGTTGTCAGACCTGGTGGCCTCCTGTCCTTCCTCCTGGTGGTCTGAACTGGTACCCTCATGTCCTGTCCCTGGGTTCTTATCTGGTATCCTCCTGTCCTGTTCCTGGTGGTCTTATCTGGTACCTCCTGTCCTGCCCCTGGTGGTCTGCCCTGGTACCCTCCTGTCCTGCCCCTGGGTTCTTATCTGGTACCCTCCTGTCCATCCCCTGAGTTCTAATCTGGCATTCTCCTGTCCTCCACTGGTGGTCTTATCTGGTACCTCCTGTCCTGTCCCCTGGTGGTCTGGCCTGGTACCTCATGTCCTGCCCCTGGTGGTCTGACTTGGTGTCCTGCCCCCTGGTAGTCTGACCTGTACACTCCGGTCCTTCCCCCTGGTGGTCGTATCTGGTACCTTCTGTCCTCCCATGGTGGTCTTATCTGGTACCCTCCTGTCCTGCCCTCCGGTGGTCTGACCTGGTACCTCCTGCCCTGCCCTGGTGGTCTAACCTGGTACATTCTGGCCTGTCCCTGGTGGTCTGACCTGGTACCTCCTGTCCTGCCCCCTGGTGGTCTGACCTGGTACCTCCTGTCCTGCCACCTGGTGGTCTGACCTGGTGCCCTCCTGCCATGGCCCCTGGTGGTCTGACCTGTACCTTTAGCGACGCTATGTATCGGTCACTAACAATTGCTTCGTATACGTGACATGAATATGTATATTGTTCTGGTCAGCAACACGTCCGAACGGCTCGAGGGTCCCGGCAAGAAGAAGGAAGACGCTAGGTGCGTGAGCGCGGAGTCGGACGGAGAAACAGATATTTGAAATAAGAAGTTGGTGCATTGATGAACATAGGTGAAAATGATAATTAGAATATGAAATCATTAATGAAAGAGAAATACACAGTTGCATGAGATTCTGAAGGTGAATAATGCAGGTATGAAAAAGTATTGAGAAACTGGTGCTGCGGCCTAGCGGCCAGCGCACGCACTATGAATGCAGCTGCTGTCGCAGCGGCAGTGACGGCGCTGCTGTCGCAGCGGCGGCCTGGGCGAGTCACAAGCAAGATGCAATGACGCCTACATTGCTCCCCCCTAGACGCGTCCACCAAAGGTGACGCGGCGGTAACGCGCCGGCGGTTGCACCGCGCGACCCGAGCGGGTCCGCAAGATGGGGGGGTGGCAGGGCGACGGGAGGCGGAGGCTGGACGACTGGCGTTGGCGTCGCAGCGGGTGCGGCTGCTGGCGATGGCGCTGCCAGCCCGGCAGCGGGCGGAAGGCGTGGTCCTTGGTCGGGTGGCGCCGTCTCGCTGTGGTCCGGCGGGCGCAAGAACAGCTCCGGGGTCTGGTGGTGATGGGCCGGGTGCCGCACGGTTGGCGACAGGTGGATGGGGTAGGTGGCGCTGTCGGCGGTGGTGCGTTATCCAGGTGGGCTGGTTTGATACGGTCCACCGAGACGACGTCGTGCCGGGTACCGCGGTCCACGGTCACCGTCTTCGGGCTCCGTGCCACGACGCGGTAGGGTCCGTCGTACGGCGGAGCGAGCGGAGGCTTCACCGCGTCGTGCCGAACGAACACGTGAGAGGCGTGCTCCAGAGCGCGCGGCACGTAGGGGCGGCCTGCAGCTGTTCGCGGCGCCGTCGGTCGCAGCGCCCTCATGGTGCGCTGCAGGTTGGCCGCGAACGATGCAGGCGTTGGAGGCTCTGCCTTGGCCGGGGCGATGAGCTCGTCGGGCAGACGCAGGGGCGTGCCGTAGACGAGCTCCGCTGTGCTGCAGCCGATGCTGCAGCCTCAGCGCGGAGCGGATGCCGAGCATCACCAGCGGAGGGCGTCTGTCGAGCGGGTCGGTGGAGACGCACGCGGTGCCGCGGCTCGGTGGAGACGCACGCAGTGCCGCCGTGAGCTGGCGGTGCGGCGGTGGCGACCTGGACTGACGGCGTCCGTCCAGTGGTCGGCGTGCAGCCGCGCGCAGTGCCGCCGTGAGCTGGCGGTGGCGACCTGGACTGACGGCGTCCGTCCAGTGGTCGGCGTGCAGCCGCGCGCAGTGCCGCCGTGAGCTGGCGGTGCGGCGTTGGCGACCTGGACTGACGGCGTCCGTCCAGTGGTCGGCGTGCAGCCGCGCTGTGCCGCCGTGAGCTGGCGGTGCGGCGGTGGCGACCTGGACTGACTGCCGTCTTCTCCGTCTTCCTTTGTCGGTGTTGGCGGTGGAGACGGGGGGCGGCCCAGTCATCCGGCAGCAACGGCGGCTGCTCCGGGGGCTGCGGCGACGGCGGCTGTTCGGGCGGCGGTGGCGGGTCCGTCTCGGGCAGCGGCGACCGGCCGTCCTGATAGCCGTCCCTGCCGCCGCGGTAGCCATCGCGCCTGCCGTCCCTGCCGCCACGGTAGCCATCGCGCCTCGGGAACGCACAGACTGGCATAGAGCTTCACTCGCCTGCACAGACTGGCAAAGAGCTTCACTCGCCTGCACAGACTAGCATGGAGCTTCGTCTGCTTCACTCGCCTGCACAGACTAGCATAGAGCTTCACTCGCCTGCACAGACTGGCAAAGAGCTTCACTCGCCTGCACAGACTGGCAAAGAGCTTCACTCGCCTGCACAGACTGGCATAGAGCTTCACTCGCCTGCACAGACTGGCATAGAGCTTACTCGCCTGCACAGACTGGCATATAGTTTCACTTGCCTGCACAGACTAGCATAGAGCTTCACTCGCCTGCACAGACTGGCATGGAGCTTCACTCGCCTGTACAGACTAGCACAGAGCTTCACTCGCCTGCACAGACTGGCATGGAGCTTCACTCGCCTGCACAGACTGGCATAGAGTTTCACTCGCCTGCACAGACTGGCATAGAGCTTCACTCGCCTGCACAGACTGACAGAGCTTCACTCGCCTGCACAGACTGGCATAGAGCTTCACTCGCCTGTACAGAAGACTGCCATGGAGCTTCACTCGCCTGTACAGACTGGCACAGAGCTTCACTCGCCTGCACAGACTGGCATGGAACTTCACTCGCCTGTACAGACTAGCACAGAGCTTCACTCGCCTGCACAGACTGGCACGGAGCTTCACTCGCCTGCACAGACTGGCATAGAGCTTCACTCGCCTGCACAGACTGGCAAAGAGCTTCACTCGCCTGCACATACTGGCATAGAGCTTCACTCGCCTGCACTGACTGGCATAGAGCTTCACTCGCCTGCACTGACTGGCATAGAGCTTCACTCGCCTGCACTGACTGGCATAGAGCTTCACTCGCCTGCACAGACTGCCATGGAGCTTCACTCGCCTGTACAGACTGGCACGGAGCTGAGCTGTCGGAATTTCACAGGCCGGCTGTTGCCAGAGCTCCCATTCCAGAGTGCAGATTGAATTTGTGCATGCGCTGCAAGAACTTCTGAGAGGACATCCCGACGTCGGTGATAAGCTGCAGAATCTCTGGAGGATTTGAAGCGTGCCGCGGACAGTTCCAGCTTAAATGCCAGGGCTTGCATGACGTTTCCGTCTGCAACAATAGCAAACCTTTGTTAGAATTATATATGATATATGTAGTTTATACTTTTGGGGGGAAGCAGACCATCTTATTTTTAATAACCTTGGAATGCATGTCTGACTGGGATCCCATCATGTTAACACATTGAAATGAAGTATCTTACTAAAAAATGGTAAGTAAATGGAATAGGCATTCAATGCATAACAGCATAGTGATAATAAACACATCCAACAAAAATTACAAGCGAAGACATATTGGCACAAGACATTAATGAAATCATTGCACTAGAACGCACCATTTTTACCTGAACCAGGACCTGCAACTCTCCTATCTCAGTTCAAAATGCATGTTAAAGGTGAACTATTCCAGGGTATGCTGTTTGTTTATTTTTCCTAATAAACAAACACAAACAAACAGTTCATGAACAGATGTGTTCATGAACAAATGACGTCATCAGCTTAAAATAAATAAACAAACAACGAACAGTTCACGAACGTTCATGAACTGTTCATGAACAACTCAAATTAGTTAATAGATCACCTATTTCGTAGCAAGGAAAGCTCATTTTGAAGCAATACAGACATTTGTGTTGTGTTTTTATTATAAGAAAACTGTTTAAAGTTCCTCCACAAACATGGTAGACTAGACAAGCGCATCAGTGTAGCAGATGTAGGCTGACTCACGGTTGCCGACAGTGACTCCGCCACATACGAATAACTATGGGACGTCAGCGTCTTTTTTTTCTCTTTTTTTCGAGTTGTTCCCACTGAAGGGCTAATTTATTTTAAACTCACTCATATAACGAATATCAAGCATCAACATACCAAAACAAACCCAAAACAGAAACGTTACATAAACACGAAACGAACCGACCGCTCACACGGCCTCACTCACTCCCAAACTTCACATCACTTCGAAGCGTACCTACATCTCTCATAAGAACATCATTTACACTAGAACAATCTCAAACTGCTAGCACATCGATCGCCTTTGCTGTGGCTCTCCACAGCGTACTAAACTCCTCTGCTTTGCCGTTCAAGCTATATACACACGATTGTACATTTTTGAACGACGCTAAGTGTACTAAAAACAGACGGATATTAAGGTCACTTTCTTTTTTACTTTGCTTCCATATAAACCATTTGGCCAGCAACAAGAACAGGTTCAAGTCACAATCTCTGCCTGTCTCGGCTCCGAACATAATTTTACGAGGAGTCAGTTCCATTGTTCGGTATTCCCCGTTACACCTTTTAAAAGCTCTCCATATCTCATCCCAAAAAGCTTTGACTTTTGGGCAATGGACGAGCAGGTGTAGTGCTGTTTCTACAGCCTGTTTACAGAAAACGCACTGATCATTATCAATTATCTTAAATATTTTTAGCATCTTACGTGTTGGAAGGATTTTGTGCAATATGCGAAATTGCAACCACGTAAGCTCAATATTTTTTTGTACTTTCCGTTAAATGCTTAGTTATCTTTCTCCAGTCCGGAACAACCCCAATCTCTGCATTCCATTTACGTTCGCATGAACACTGATCGGTCAGTTTAGGTGCCACTAAGGTTTTATAAGCCCATTTCGTAGTGCTTTCCACAGACATTAACGTTTTCAAAGCGGTCTTGGTCTTGGTTTAGGGCGCATAGCCTCAGCGGGCTCAGAGCGTCCGTTTGGTCGTCTTCGACGACGGTTATCTTCTCTGTAGTCGTGGTAGCGATCAAGGTATTGAAGATGGAAACTAAGCTTGGTAATGGAAAGGGAAGGTGTTGCCGTGTTTGGATCTGTAAAGGATTTATAACATCTAGGATGTGGATCAATTGTTTCGGGGTAAGTTAATAGAGTTAGCTCTGAACTATGGGGAAAAAAGTTAATAAACCAAATATAATAAAATAAAAGCTCCGTTTTTTGTGGGTTTTTTTTGGCTCGCCTCTTTTAACACTGCAGTACGCACATAACAGCAGATCGGTACATCCTGTCACATCAGATTGCCTCAACCGGTGACCATGCGCATAACGCACGTACAAGTCACATCAGGGTTGTACACAGTCGGCGGTCTATTCATATTTGCGACCTAGAACACATTTAACGCGTTTCCCCAGCGCCTGCTGCAAACTCCTCTCACGACGATCATTCTCCCTCCTCATCCTGATCCATTCCCCTCCCCTCAAACCCAAAAAGATACCGTGGAAACTACTACGTTAGAATAATAACTGATGGGTTAGTGAAGCTATAGGTACAGGACACTACAAGCATTATTTGGTCTCTCATACTCCCAGCATCCTTCACACATGCATGCATACCAATGATTCTATGCATTCACTCACTCTCGTCAGGAGTTATTCCATCGTTCACTCGTCTCACAATCATTCTCCAAAAAATAAATACACAGACAGTTTCAAACAAGAGCATGTCACCAATCATCAATCACATCATAGCACTGAACATTAGTTATACATTCAAGTCATACATTCATATCAAGACAGGAGACAGAGAAATGTGAAAATATAACACAAGTATCCAAGTCGCATATAATGGATAATGAAACTAAAAAATGCGTTTCACTTTGTCACCTTCACACTTCACAGTCGCTTCATGAGTTCACAGGTACGCAAATATTTGAAGACCTCGTCTATTATCTCGGGGAAGCCATCTCCAATTAATGATTTCAAGCAAAGTGGGATTCCTTGCTCCTGGCAGAGGCGTATTAGAGGACGTCTCTGATCGGCGAAAGCTGGACATTCAACAAGTAGGTGTTCAACTGATTGCGGACACCGGCAATCGTCACACTGAGGTCTGGGGTCTCTGTCCATGATGTATGAATGGGTGTACCGAGTATGTCCCAATCGCAGCCGACACAGCACTACCTCCTCTCGTCGGTTTGGTCGTTTGCTGGTGGACCAGCTCTCAGCACGATCTTTAATCCTCTTTAAAGCAGTACCAGGGTTATAGTCAATCCATAATTGGTTAAACAACTCACGGACCGATTTATGCAAGGTGGGACAGAATTCTTTCATCCCCATCTGGATCCCGCATACAACATTCAAGCCTATAGCCGCTTTCGCTTTTACGTCAGCGATCTCATTTCCAGTTATATTACTGTGTCCTGGGATCCATAGGATAACAAGCAAGTGTCCCTTTTCCATAAGATGATGGACATAGTCAAGGATATCGGTCACGATAGGGTTGTTGGATGAGGAATGTCTTAAGGCCGTTACAACGGATAGTGAGTCCGTGCACATCACGCATTTCTTGAGGTGATTGTTTTCTACATATGTCATAGCCCGAAGTATAGCGGTCGCCTCCGCGGTAAAAATTGAACAATGCCCCGGAAGTTTAAATTGTTGAAACCTGTCACCGTGCACGTATGCACAACCAACACCATCAGGATTTTTTGCGCCATCGGAGTAAATAAAAGAAAAATCAGAATATTTCTGTCGAACATCGTTAAAGTCGCATTGAATTTGTATCTCGTCCAGTGAACCTTTTCTCTTATCAGTAAGTTTCAATATTTCACATCTGCGAATCCTCCAGGGTGGAACAGAGCTTCCTTTACAGGTTATTGCTGCGGGTAGAACAAAACCAGTCTCCTCGGACATTTGATTAAGCCTCTCGTACAGCGGAAATCCAGAAATCCTCTTCATATATCCTGTCTCAACATTATGTAAGGCCATTTCACCCGTGATGAGTTTCACACAAGGATGATCTGCTCGACTCTTTATTTTCATACAATATCTCAGGGTTAAATCGCATCGGCGAAGCCTCAGAGGAAGTACATCCGTTTCTACCAGCAGAGGCAATATCGGAGACGTTCTCAGTGCCCCAGTCGCTATTCTGAGGCATTGGTTCTGTATTGGGTCGAGCGACTCCACTACCTTGTTATGGGGGCCATCTAAAATCTGACAGGAGTAGTCGAGGATCGGTCGTATCATGGACTTGTAAATGCGTATTAATATAGATCGGTCTGCTCCACATCCCCGCCCGGCCAGGCATTTAAGAATAGACATTCGCTTAGCCGTCTTTCCTTTAATGTACTGGACGTGCTTCGCTAAGTTCAGTCTCGAGTCTAATATCACCCCCAGAAACTTCACATCATCAGAATATGCCACAGGTTGATCGTATACCTTCAATTCAGGTATGTTCATTAATTCCCTTTCTTTCATGAATCTTCGAAAGATAATAGCATTGCATTTTTGGGGCGAAAAAACGAATCCCCATCGATCTGTCCATTCAGTCACGCGGTCCAACGCCGTTTGCATCATCTCGATCAGTGGTAGGATTCTCCGTCCTCGCACCCACATGGAACAATCATCGGCATACAATGCACATGAAACATTTCTGGGGACGTCGCTGAAAATGTCATTGATCATAATATTAAATAGGATAGGGGAAATGACTCCTCCCTGTACCAATCCATTCTCTTGATGATAATTGTTCGAAAGTTTCCCGCTCCTCACCTGAAATGTTCTATTCTCCAAACAGGACCCGACAAAATACATTAGTCGTCCTCTGAAACCAAGGTTATGCATTCGATGTAGTATGGCCATCTTTGACGTAAGGTTATAGGCGCTTTTTAAATCAAGGAAGACTGCCAGGGTATACTTATGATAGAAAAATCCTCTCCTCACCTCAGATTCCAACCGAGTTAGATGGTCCGCCGTGCACCTTCCCTTCCGAAAAGCGCACTGGACGGTTGATAACATGTTATTTTGTTCAATGAACCATGATAAACGCTTTGCCACCATCCTTTCCATTAATTTACTAAAGCATGAGGTAAGTTGAATAGGTCTGTACGATCCAGGACTTTCTCTTGGTTTCCCGGGTTTCAAAATTGGAATAATTATAGAATGTTTCCATTCGTCCGGAATCTTTTCTGCACACCATATACAATTGATCATATTTAAAACCTTCTGTAACTGTGATTCATTTAAATGCTTAAAGAACGCATAATGTATGATGTCAGGTCCGATCGAGGTGTTCCCGCATTTCGACACGGACTCCTGTAGCTCTCTCATCGAGAAAATATCGTTGTAGACCTCATGGTTAGGTGATACAAATGACGGCATTTGCTCTGTCATTTCTCTTTCTCGTTCTCTGAAACTTGGTCGGTAATGTAAGGAAGAGGATATGTCAGAGAAAAACTGCCCCAGAATATTTGAAACCTCAAAGGGATCATCGATCGTATTTCCTGCGACATGTAATACTGGCAGCGGCCTCTGGTATCTTTCCTTCCGTGTAAACTTTCGAATAATTCCCCAGAGCTGGTGTAATGGAGTACTAACATTGAACATGTGTAACAACTTCTCCCACGACTCCTTTTTGGCCTTGCGAATTGTTCTCCTCGCCTTCGCTTTGGCCTCCTTATATTCTAATAAATGTAAGTTTCGTTGGCTACGTCTAAAGCGATTGAGAGCACGTTTCCTGTTGCGTATAGCTTCCTTGCATTCGTCGGTCCACCACGGGCAGCAATATTTCGCAGGTCCCTTTTTCTGAGGAATAGTTTCCCGTGCAGCAGTTAATAGTGTCTCAACCATAGCTCCATAATTATTCTCCATGTCATTCGCATCAGTAAAGTTTAAGTCACATTTGTTGGCAAATTCTGTCCAGTTTGCCTTGTTTATGTTCCATCCTTTGAACTCATCACTTCGTGTTTCGGTATTCCCCGTTCCAACCCTATCGTATGTAATATATATAGGGCAGTGATCGCTAGAGTGGAGGTCGGTGTCAGTACGCCAGTGCATATATTGTCCCACATCACTGGTTGTTACCGTAATATCTATATGCGACCATAGGCCAGTATATTCATCCATCCGAGTTGGACAACCATCGTTTAGCAGATTCAAGGCGTTCTGCCGTATCACCCTTTCCCAGGTGTTCCCTCGAGTGTCACAACGGTCTGAACCCCACATCAGATGTCGGCTGTTTGCATCCGTGCAGATAATAAATGGTTGCGGTAATTGAGTGACCAAGTTGTCAAGGTCGGCCACTGTCACAGTTTCGTTGGGCGGCAGGTAGAGGGAGCACACACATACACGGCTGCGACCCATTCTCACTGAACTGGCTACCGCCTGCAGGGTTGTAGTGAAGGGAATCTGAAAATGAGGAAGATTGTTTGAAACATAAATGCAAACTCCTCCTTGTCGTCTGTTGGTATTTGAGTATCCATTGTAAAGTGTGTAGTTGTGCAGGCGGAAGTCATAGTCATCAGTAGCAAGGAAATGTGTTTCCTGTAAACACACCACATCGTGTTCTCGTTCAATCAGCAATGGTTTAATTTCTGGCCACTTTGATATTAAACCGCGACAATTCCATTGCATAATTTTAAAACTCATTTGCTTCTTAAAAGTTCACTTTTAATTGATGTCCTATGCTTGCTGATCTGCAATGGTTTCATCAGTAAGCAGACATAAAGAACAGGCAGACATTTGACAACTCCCATCCCCAATGAACAATGAGCAGCCTGCAAGTCTGCTTGTAACTTGTGAATAGTCAAGCACAGCATTAACAGCACCACCAATTCTCATTCCACAATGTCTCACCTCACCTCCATTGCACACATTACAATCAGCAGACCAAGGTAAGTCAAAGTGCTCCTAACAATAGTAAGAAAAACCACCTCCCACAAATAAATATTACCAATGTCCTTTTTTACCAAGAATGGTACAATACCATTCACACACTTAACCATTGTGTCCAAAACAAAATAGTAAGAAACACATTCTGAGTTCATATCACACATATACATCATCAGCTTCACAACATCACTGACAAAATAATGTGGTGCAAACAAATAATGTTGTAAATCACAAACATAGTCAATAATAAGAAAACTATGTTCACAAGTAATAAAACATAAGGAAGAAGAATGCTGTATCAGCTTGGAAAACAGTAAAAAGAAAATACAAACAAAAACATAACAAAACAGTTATAAATGTACTTGCACATTCTTCATCTTACACTGTTCACTACAGCAAACAAAAAAACTAGCCTACTTCCTTCAGATCTTTCCATGATTTTTTGCGTACCATTTTGTTCCCTGTCCTTTCAGGCAGTCTGCTTGCCCTGGTAATCATGGGTGAAGGAGTAATGTCATTGTCGTCTGTGGTCACAGATGACTGTGCTTTGTCTCTGATTTTTCCTTGTCCTTTCCCCACTCCTACTACCTGCCATTCATCTGTCTGATCTTTGTTTCGCTCCTGATCCATGTCAGTCTCAGTCATCTCACCATCACAAGTCTCAATGTTTACACATTCATCAGCTGTTCCTTCCTGTGTTTCCTGGTTCTTTCTACCTATACTTGTGCCTGCATCGTCAAACTCAACAGTCTTTGGAATGTCATCAACAGTTTGTTTTTTTAACAGTTGTTGTAGCAGTGTCACCAGCTCTCCTACTTTTTGCTCAAGTTTTCCCACTTTTTCTTTCAACTCCTCCTCCTGTTTGTTGGCAGCACTGGGGGTGCGGACTGTGGCAGCATACGCTCGAAGGACAGGAGGTTCATACTGTGTGTCATACTGCTTCCTAGCCTGTGCAAATGAAATCTCCTGCTCCACCTTGATTTTACATATTTCTTTTTCTTTTACCCACACCTCACACTCACGGGCCAGGAAGGAGTGTCCTGTCTTTTTACAGTTCACACAGAGTTGTGAACAGTCCCCCTCATGTTTGTCCTTTCCACATCGCAGACAGATCCGATCACTCCGACACCTCTCCTCGTGATGACCAAATCTGCCGCATCTGTAACACATCATCGGGTTTGGGACATACTGTTGGACATGATAGGTCACATAGTCAAGTTGTAGTTTGGCTGGGCAAGATGGCTTGTCAAAGGTCAAAAGGATAGTAGGTGTGTTTTCTGCCTTCCCATCCACTCTCCGAGTGAACTTCCTTGCACCCACAACCCCAAAGTCTCTCAGCCATCCTACAACCTCATCTTCACTCAAGTCCATCAGATCATAAGCCCGGATGGTACCCCGGGATGTGTTTAGTTTCTCATCACGAGTGATCTCGCATTCCTCATTTGCAAATTTCTGTGCTTTGAGAAATTTGTCAGTTTGAGCCACATTTTTTGTTTTGATCAGTAGGGTGCCGTCCCCCAGGAAGTTTGCTTGCTCTAACCTTTCCGATGCACCCAGTACTCCTCTGATACCTGTCTGCACCCATGGCCAACCTTTTGTTTTGAACGGTTTTCCTGAGGTAAGTTTTACCCTAAGATACGTACCAGTGTTTTCATCCTCTGCTCGCTCGAAAAATGATTCATCAGGTCTAACCCGCTTGCCGGGTCGTTGATAACCCATCACTACATTACCGTGCCACGAAGGGAGAAGCTCCTCAGCAGCAGTGTCCAGAGAAGAAAGGACTTAAATGAAGATGAAAATAACAAAAACAATCTTGAAGTGCTTCCTTACCAACGAAAATCAAAAAACAAAACTTGCAATGCCACGTCACCAAAGGCAAATACTCTTGACCATCGGCCACGTGTTCACAGCTCGAAATCCGACGCACGAATGCGTTTTCAAAGCCATAGTTGAGTCCAAACCAGGTTCGCCGCACCGTTGTAGTGGTCGCCATTCCAATGGTATCCCGCTCACTAAAGAGTTACATGTCATAATGTCTAAGTGACTCCATTTCTGCTTGATTTCCATGGCGGTGCACCACCTTTTTAACGAGAAATTATACAAGTCTTTTACATACGCAGCATTGTGAGACTCCATTGCCCGCAATTGTCTGGCTGGTACTGATGATTCGAAATTTAAATTACGGTTCAGGAACAAGGGCTGTGCCAAGAACTCGTCTGTCTCGCCTGTCTCACCACCGTTCTGCTGTATTTGAGCCCATGCTGTTAATGCCTGATCCCAAAACTTAGGAAGGTGTCTGCTGCGTATCTGCATGTCTCCAATATTACAGTGAAATATGTTTAATCTTCTACCGATTTCGAATCTATCATTCACAAGTACCTTCCAACTGCACTGTGTTGGGTCCAACCAACGCTTAATCCACGATATTTTTAGCGCATTAGCAAACGATTCGACATCTGACGCTCCAATGCCTCCTTCCAAGAACTGTCTTTTTGCGATTCCTCTTTTTATTTTATCTTTCTTTCCCCATTTAAACTTAAATAAAAGCGATTCCAGCCTTGCTATGTATGCTTTTTCGGGATTCTCGATCACAGCAAACAAATGAACAAACTTTGCAAGAAAAAGAGACTTCACAAGAATAACTCTGCCTAGCGGTGTTAAGCTTCTTTGGATCCATGGGGACATAGCTTTTTCTATTTCTTCAATTTTGTAACTGTAATTAATATCCCTTGTACGTTGAGCATCTGCAAACACTTTAACCCCAAGCAGATCGAGCGCCTCTCCTTCTTCTAGCCATTGCATGTTCAATTCCTGGCATATTGGAGGTGGTTGGTGACTTGCACTACCGATCCATGTACAAATCGTTTTGCCCATATTTAACTGCAGTCCCGTAACTGCGCCGAAGTCATCAAACATGGTAGCTGCATTCCGTAACGACCGTTCAGAACCATCTAAGATAAGAGTTAAGTCGTCTGCATAGGCTGATAGCTTTATCTCCGTCTCGGCAATTGTTATCCCTCTGATAATATCAGTTGACCGAATTCTCCTCAAAAGCGGCTCCATACATAGCAGCCAAATCAGACAGCTCAAGGGACATCCTTGTCTTATTCCACGTTCAATTTTGAACTCAGGTGTTAAGAAGTTATTCACATTTATTCTAGCACTATGTGCTCCAGTTGGGTAAAGTACCGACATCCACCGTTGAAATTTTGGTCCAAACCCGTACGCCCTAATAACCTCATTCAGGTACTCCCAACTTATAGTCATACGCCTTCAGAAAATCACATTGCATTAACATTCCTTTGATTTGTTTGCGATCCGCGAGCTCCATTAAATCGATAATTAGCCTAATATTTTCTCCAATATAGCGCCCTTTTAGGAAGCCCGTCTGATCCGTATGAACTATGTCGCTAACCACCTTTTTTAAACGTAAAGCCATCGATTTTGCAATGATTTTATAAGGCACTGGCAAAAGACTTATTGGTCTCAAATTGTCTATATACCTTTTGTCTTTCCCCTTTTTCGGAATTAAGGTTGCTACACTTCTAGAAACTGACTCGGGCAATGTTCCACACTCATAAATTTCGTTCACCACTGCCAGGAAAAGTGGACAGAAAATGTCCCAAAACTTTCTAAAGAATTCGGCTGTCCAGCCACAAGGGCCAGGCGCTGTATTTGGCTTCAAAGACGAAAGCGCTGCTGTCAATTCGGCGGCTGTAATTCGGAGATCGCATTCCTCCCTCTGTACATCAGTAATTTTCTCAACCGAATCCAAAAAGGAATCGGCTTTGTCGCCTGATCTAGGTACCCGCTTGTACAGTTTTGCATAAAAAGCAGTGCATTCGTTTAGCATCTGTTCCATATTGTTGGAAAGTTCGCCGGTGTCTATTACATGATTCAAAAACAAGGCTGGAATGGCCCGTGAGCTTGCTTTCCGCTGTTCCAATGAAAAGAAATAGGAAGAACTCTTTTCAGCGTAAGCCGCCCAGTTAACTTTGCATCTGAACATATTTATTTTTGTTTTAGTCTCTATTATCTCATTTCTTTCCTCAATGGCTCTTTGCAGCTGCTGATCATTTATATTTGTGTTACTTTTTGCAGAAATGATTTCTTCTAACTTGAGCAATCGTTCGTCTTTTGCCCTTTTCTTCCTCGACGCGTATTGAATTATTTTTCCACGCGCCATACAAAGCACTGTGTCGAATAGGAGCACTCTCGGAACGTCTGGTGCATCGTTGTCACTTAAAGCTGCTTGAAGGAACGTGCTTAATTCATCGACAAAGGTTTCGTCGATCAATAATGAATTATTGAACTTCCAATACCCTGGACCTCTGGTTTGACCTACTGGACTAACCTTAAGCTGTACGGCGCGGTGGTCTGCTAGGAAGGGTGGCATTATATTACATTCAACGCGTGTTCCAGACAAACATAAGTGATCTGAAAGGAAAAAATAATCCAATCGAGATCTAGAGGTGCCCCTTGCAAATGTAAATTGAGACACATCTGGATTTTGCTTACGCCACACGTCAACGAGCCGGAACTCCTCTAAAGTCTCCTTCACAGCTCTGCTCCTTTGCCCGCAATAGTCACGTATCACACTCTGATGTTGCCACTCTCGGTCTCGAGTTGGATCTAAAGTTACATTGAAATCTCCCGCGAGAACTATGTTGTCCGACTGCATTTCGCTCAACCAATCGTTAACGCGCATTATGGATTCTATCTCGTCTCTGTTCGGACAATAAACGTTCCCAAACAAAATTGATTTTCCCTCAAACACAGCTTTCAAAAAAATTAGTCTACCCTGCTCATCCCTTCGAATTTATTTTACTTCTAAGTCAAGACCCCGCCTGACGAGAATGCAGACTGTCACTGTCACTGGTCCCGTTTGAGAAAAAACTGTCTCCGCCCCATTCATGTGCCAACAAGTTTTGCATCGAATCGGTGAAGTGCGTTTCCTGCAAAAGTGCTATATCACAACGATGGGCCTTCAGCCATGTAAAAAGTTTACGTTTTTTAGGAACCCGTCCGTCGTTACTGGCCAAACCGTTAACATTAAATGTTATAATGTTCAGCATCGTGGCAATTACGACACAAAAACGACACATTGCTCTTGAGCATGGACGCATTGGACACAAATCCCAGTAGGCCTGATAAGCTTACCGTCGCCTCTGATATATCCATCCACAACACTACGTTTTGTACACGTTTTAACATCACATGGCCGCACACCCTGTACCTATCATGTAAGCTGACACATTCTCTATCATAGTAACACAGTTGATCTGCGATGCATTCTAAGATTGTGTAATTCAAAATAAATCGTTTACTTCGTACACAAGCCGAAAGGCAGCACGCCAACAGCATAATATTTTGTACCAAAATATTATTAAACACAAGTTCGATTTCTTTAGTCACACTTACTGCGAACCCTTACGAACTGCCGTATGTCTCCGCCGAAGCGGTGACAAACGCCAGCTGCTTCCATTGTGGGTCGGACTTCCATCGTCGCAGCCGGCGCCTGATCGGCGACGATCGCCCGATGCCAGCCGCTCCCACATCCGCCACCGCCGCCCGTCCCCCCGCCGTCGCCGCCACCGCCGCCGCCACCGCCACCGCACCCGCCACCGCCACCGCCACCGCCACCGCTGCTGCTGGGTGCGGCCAGCGGCCGGTCCGCTCCCCCGGAGCCAGAGACAGAGCCGCCGCGGTCCATCATTGCCCGGACACCGGAGGCCGGCGTGGTAGAACGGCTCGCCCTCACAGCCTCCGCTGCCCTCTCGCTGCAGTCAGCAGGGAGGCCCACGCTCCCGCTCCGCTCCCGCTCAGCAATTAGTCCTGCACCGCCAGCAGTGCAGCCGGGTGACGATCTAGGACACGCCGACGTTCCGGACGCCCCGCCCCCGGGATCCAGCGCCGGCGAGTCCCACGGCACTGAGACCCGGCCACGCCGGACCGCCTCAGAAGCCCTACTAGGGCGTGGCGTCTGGCGGTCCGGTAGACCGGCCTGGCAGCCCGCGCTCATCTCGGCCAGCTCTCGGGTCAGACGCTCGAGGGCGGCATCACTGCGCACGGGACGCGGCCGGTCCCGCTGGCCGACGACGACGAATACTGTGCCGTCCCTGGTGAAGACTGTGCTGATCTTGTCTTCTCGTTTCAGCTGCATCAGCTTGTTGAAAAATTGCTGTCTTGTGGGAGTGAGTTTTTCTCTGATGTACAGACCGCTACCTCGCAGCCTGGTCCTGTTTCGGACCAGCAGGTAACGGTCCGAGCCGGCGCCGACGGCTGAGAACCGGACGCAGATTTGCCTCTCTTCTCGGTGCAGTTCTGCCACCTGCTGCATGTCCATGTTGAAGTCCATGAGCTGCTGGAGCATGGCACACAACATGCGTGAGGCATCTTCGCTCCTGTCGGATCGTGACAGGCGAGGGATTGCAGGCCCACTGAAGATCAGCCAGTCTGTGAATTCCCTCTGCTGTACCTGATCCAGCTCATGGTCAAGCTCCGACAGTCGTTTGACACACATACGAAAATCATTATCCGCTTGCTGGGCTCTCGCTTCTACTTCAGTCAGCCTCTTGGCCAGGATTTCGTTCGTTGTTAGAGCGAAACTGAGAGTTTTCCAGTGCCGATATTCTTTCGTCGTTGTACTTGCGAATTTCTTCGGCCAGCGTGCGATTGCTTCGGGCGTTCTCGCTACGAATGAACTCTTTAAGATCTGCCATCGTGGTTCCATTCCAGCCACTTTGGCTTCGGCTATCCTCTTCCACCTCTGACACGGCTTCATCTTCTCCAGTGCGTCGGCTTTTTCCACAGTCTTTCTGCAGCGGACTGATGTTCTTTCGCTTCGATCTTCCCATTTTACCTGGCAGCGCCCTCTCGATTTCAGCGCCTTAGTCAGTTCTTCTTAACACTGCTAATGTGCCAGTTCCTTTCTAGATGTCGCTAGTGTCGGCCTCTCTTAGTGTCGGTCCGGTCCGGTCCACTTGCAGACGGCCGATTGGTGGCAGCCAGCCGGAGTGATGTCATCGGATGACGTCACACCTTGAAGGCGAGGGTCGTGACCCCTACAGGAGTAGAGAGGCCGACAGCCTGCCTACTTTTAGGTCCCTGACGGGGACACACCAGGTAGAATTTCGGATTGAAATACTCTTACGGAGGACGGCAACCCCCTTAGAGACACTCCAGACAACTATACAGACTGAAAGATGCAATAATACTTTCAAAACGAGGCAATAACACGGAGCTCAGGCGGGAGCACCTCACGTCAAGATGGCCGCCGCCACTATCCTACGTCAGCGTCTTAACCCTCGCCCTACGGGGGGGCCTGACCGCCCCCCCCCCCCTGAGGTTTTTCTTGAATAACTTTTGACACATGGGGTGCACCTTGCTGAAATTGTTGGTAGCTGAGTTTACAACAATTATACGTAGGCTGTACACATTTAATTGAAATTGGTCAAGAAGTTTTGGAGATAATAATGTTTTGATGACGTCATGTTGGTACAAAATGAGAAATATTTGAAAAATCGTAGAAAACTGAGTTTTAAAGCAAACTGCAAACGCAATTGACCAAAGATGAAAAATGGCATTCTCTTTAAAATGGAAATCTTTCATTTGCATTTTTTTGGTTTTTGACCCCTAAAATAAAATAAAACTGATCAAAATCAAAATTTTCGAAGATATTTTAAAAAAACGGAATATATGTGAGAGAACTGATTATGGGCAATACCCATACCAAATTTCAAAGCAATATCTTCATTTTTGACTGAGTGATGGCTTACTAAGTGTAAGAAACTGATGACGTCATCTTCTTTAATAACTTTTTTTTACATTTTTTGGACAAGATACGAACAAATAATTAACTTTTTTGTATTTCTGAGCCAAAACTGGTCTAGGAACATGCCTTTTTATTTACATTAATCAATTTCTAATTTTGAGGTTTTCTGAAGAGCAAAATCGCTGTTCTGGACGTGGTAAATCCGAGATCATTCACTTGACCTGGAAGGTCACCCGTTGACCTGAAACCTAAAAATCGCATACTGTTAGATTCCTCTCATGACAGGCAACATGCTGGTTCTTACTGCATTGCTTTAAGTTGCTTGGTTTGGAAGTTAACCCGCGCACTGCAGGGGGGGGGGGGATTTCCGCCCCCCTCCCCCTCAGGTTTTTCAAAGATAGCGAAAAATCGGATAGCGAAAAATTTTGAGTTTTGACAAAGTTTGTTTATTGTTTACGTTGAATTGCCGCATAGCTCGACATATTATTGGCTATAAATTTGTCAATTTTCATTGGATTTCCAATTGAAAATAATGTCCACACTCATCTTGAAAAGACACACTTTTTGATGGGTGTCTAGGTACCGGTAGCTGCAATATTATCCGCAATAGAAGCACATGCACCTGTAATGCGATATATTAGGGATACATTCTGCCTGTGGTAACAGTTTTAACCCGCGCACTGCAGGGGGGTTGATTTCCACCCCCTCTCAGGTTTTTCAAAGATAGCGAAAAAACGGCGGCGCTGCGCGCCGCCGAGTTTTCGCACACCTGTTAGGACATCAATTGCGCACACTTCGAAGAAGAAAAAATAACCTCGGGTCATCTCAGGTCAGGTGACCCCACCACCGACAATGTTTGAAGTTGTGCCAAAGCCAGAGTTTTTCATCGATCAGATTGAAACTTACAGGATGTGATAAGGGCATAAGTACTTACAATTCATAGATCTCTGAATTTTGATATCGGTGACCTAAGGTCAGGTCAATTTCGTAACCTCCCCATAATAAGTCGATGGGGAAATATTAAAATGCTTCCTATTTCAAGGATATGCATGATATTAGCCCAATTACTTCTGAATCATGTTATTATAGGATATTCTTGATGATCCAAGTGTAAGTTTTGTTCAGTGACCCCTATTGGGTCATTTGAGGTCATGCGAGGTCACCATCACTTTTTGACAATAACTCCCGACATAATAAAGATAGAGAAGTAAAACAGACATCAATATGTTTGTCTCGTCGAGACACGTCTTCCCATATGCAACATTCCCTACTTGGGTCACCACTTGACCTTGACCTGAGGTCAAATTGGTAAGTTAACCTAAAAAAGTAACCATGTATATCATTCGAAGCGCCTTGACAAGATAAACACAATGGCGTAAACAGTTTTTCGTTATCTTTATTAAGTAAAAAGTTAATAGTAAAAAACGATTTAGCCAAAAACGGCATTTTGTTCTTTTTTGACCCCTGGAGCCTCAAATATTGAACTAAGTTCAAATTTGAGGACACCTTTGCGATTGGAAATTTCACTGTCTGGCGTTTGCTTTTTTTCTGTTTGTTTCTAACTAGCATAGTTTCTAAGATGCATGGGAATTTCTGGAGCGATGTCCTAAAACAGGAGAGAAAAAATGAAAAAAATTACCTTTGATGACCTCTGGTGACCTCAATTTTGACCTGACCTAAAACAATACTGAAATACTTTCGATAGAACATGTATCAAGCTATCATATGCCGTTTTCTGCTTCTCGCTACGTAGCGTACGTAGTTTTTTAGATCTCAGGGGGGGAGGGGCGGAAATCAACCCCCCCCCCCTGCAGTTCGTGTTCGGCGCAAAGCCCCTGCAATGCACGGGTTAACAGGGGGGCTGTCAGGCCCCCTGTTAGGCCCCCCTGTTCCCCCCTCGCCCCTGTAGGGCGAAGGTGAAAAAAGCTCCCGTAGGGCGAGGGTTAACCCTATTTGTAACAGGGGGGGGGGGCGGATTCCGCCCCCCCCCCCCTCATGTTTTCGCAGATATCTCCAGAACGGCTGGGAGCATGCCCATGAAATTTTGGGACTTTTCATAGGATTGAATACCGCATTTGGAGTCAAAATTTTGAGTTCTTAACCTGAACAGAGGCGGTTCCAGGGCACAGTTTTGGGTGGGTTCGGAGGCGACATTTGGCGATAATACGAAAATGCGATCTTCACGGTTTCTTCCTAACTGCCTCAATTATGAAGGAGTTACATCGGTTTACGGTGATTGCAACAAGTGCAAATTAGTTGATGTTAATGAAATATCATAAAAATTGCATGGCAGAGGCGGTTTCAGGTCCTTGAAAAAGGGGGGGGGGGTCCAGGAAGTATGCAATGCTTGGCGGGAAGCCAATAGAGCGATGTCAGGGGCATTTAGAGCTATCAAGATGTAAAAGATAGCTTCTGCTTCCATTATTTGCATAATTTATTACATATAGAGTTTCAGGTGCGTGTTCAGGCACATGAAAAGGGGGGTGACTGGCATGGTGATGACGATATGCCAGCGATAAGGGCGCAATAGACGTTTAGCTTAAAATGGTATATGCACATATGAGGCCAGAAAAGGGAATAAAGTCATTTTTTTGCAGAGGCGCGCTCAGGAATGGAAGAAAGGGGGGTCATATTATTGCAAGGAAACTAAGAGGCATGGGCGTACAATGACATAACATACTGCAGTTTTCGGATGAAACACGCAGCACAGGCTACTCTACGAACGATTATAAGATAATAGGAGAGTCCAGGTAGGGTAAAAAGGGGGGTAAGCAATGTTAATTGAAGTTGTAGGTGAAATGGTCACTGTTGACTAGTTAGTATCATAATAACGGATAATATACTTATCATAAGGTCTTGCGCCGCCCCAGTTTGGATCCTGGATACGCCTATGATGAAATACAACATGCAAAAAGGAACTATCTACGATCAGTAACATATTTATAGTGCTGGGTAGCAACTTGTCTGCGGTTAATATTTGTTTCCAATTTGACCTCTCTTTTCACTAACCTGGTACCGCCTATGGCAAAAATATGATTCATAACTGTTTTGTCTAATGTCACAATCACATACCATTGCATTTATAAAAAAACAACATAAAAATGGTTATATTACGCATTTACTTCACCCCCATATTGAGTGACCTGCACACGCCTATGATTTTTGAATTTTCAAACGTCACCGTCATATATCAATTTCCAATTCAATCTCTATCGATTTTTATTAGTTGTGTTAAACTCGGTCGATAAACATGAAAGCTATGTTGGATCAAAAATACCACTAAAATTTGTAATTTTTGCCCCCCTGTTGCCCCCCTATCCAAAATTTAGATTTATTATATTATTTAGAAATGTAGAACGTGTTGAGGGGAACCAAACACCCTTTCATTTTTGAAAATGGGACGGGTAGATCTCGAGATCTCCGGGGCGGGCGGAATCCCCCCCCCCCCCCTGTTAGAAAGAGGGGTAGCCAGGAGCCTGTTACAAATAGGGTTAAAGGCGATTATTCCTATGCTACGATCAAAGGCCTATCGATTGAGTCTGAAAAATACGGGTGCATTACCCAGTCCTCCTGGTTTCGACGCTCGTGGTGATTGAGTTTCACAATACATGCCTCCTTGAAAACTTGTATTTTGTCTCAAATAATTATTTCATTACCGAGCGGGCGCGCAGCGCCCGTGAGGTTTCTCGTCAACTTACTAGACAAATTTGCATTTGACCCGGCGCGTAAACATCGGTCCGTTTGCATTTGACCCGGTCTAACGTAAGCAATACGATTGGCTGCTATTTTTATGAGCCCGAAACTACATTAAAGGAAATAGTTCACCTTCATAAATTTTTCAGAACACGATTTTATTATATTTTTTAATATAGTTTCTTTTTTTCTTTTCAAAAATGGTCCTACATCGCGTTAATTCAGGACAGAAGGTTGTAAATTATTAATGTTATGGTGTGCGTTATTGGTCTGCGCATGCGCCCTGGTAGTGCTGGCACTCTCAGACGGTACGGTATATCATATATGCGCCGCATTCCTTCGCCAAAAAGTCAAATATCTTCGGCTGCAGAGTCTTTTCAGCCAAGAAAAGTTGCAGATAAGGATTTCTCAACACGGGCTACAAAACTGCTATTTCAGTTCAAAATCCCATGTTGAAGGTGAACTATTTCCTTTAAAGGAAATAGTTCACCTTCAACATGGGATTTTGAACTGAAATAGCAGTTTTGTAGCCCGTGTTGAGAAATCCTTATCTGCAACTTGTCTTGGCTGAAAAGACTCTCCAGCCGAAGATATTTGACTTTTTGGCGAAGGAATGCGGCGCATATATGATATGCCGTACCGTCTGAGAGTGCCAGCACTACCAGGGCGCATGCGCAGACAAATAACGCACACCATAACATTAATAATTTACGACCTTCTGTCCTGAATTGGCGCGATGTAGGACCATTTTTGAAAAGAAAAAAAGAAACTGTATTAAAAAATATAATAAAATCGTGTTCTGAAAAATTTCCGAAGGTGAACTATTTCCTTTAATAGTACTAATTTAGTCATTTCATACCAAAATAGTGAGCATGCTCCAAATAATTGAAGATGGGACAGCGAAATGGGAACTCAAATACTAAAAACTTAGTAATGTATATTTGTTCATGAACAGTTCACGAACGTTCGTGAACTGTTCATGAACAGCCATTTTGTTGTGAACAGATGACCTTGATAATGCAATTCGTAAACAATCAAATAAACAAACAAACAAACATTGTTCATGAACTGTTCACGAACACTTATACAAACAGCAAACCCTGAACTATTCCCTATACAGCTACTGATTACTGCCCGATTATTACAATACAGCTGTGCATTGCCTAGGTCACAGATTAAAAGGAACGCAAGCAAATTCCAACAATATAAACAATAAATAACAATGATAGAAGACGCAACCACACGACGAATTCGAAGAACGTGCGTTTGTCAACGCAAGGCTCAAGGTTGACTTTCATGAAGTTTAGCCCCCAGATGATTTCCACTTTTGATCCATTGCAACTTCTTAACTAGGGCGGACCGAGCTTAGCTTGTATGCATCGTAATCAGGAGGTCAAACGTTATCATATTGAAGGTTTTCAGTGAAATCGTAGGGGTCCGCTCCAGATGACCTCGATCTTTGACCCATTGTAACTTCCTAACTAGGCCGGGCCGAGCTTATATTTTATGCTTATCGTAATCAAGAGGTCAAACTATATTATGTTGCAGATTTTTAGAGAAATCGTAGGGGTCCGCCCCGAAGACCTTGACATTTGACCCAATGTAACTTCTTAACTAGGTCGGGCCTAGCTTAGCTTTTATGCGTATCGTAATCAGGAGGTGAAACTTTATCACGTTGTAGATTTTTAGCGAAATCGTAGGGTCCGCCCCAATTACCTTGACCTTTGACTCATTGTAACTTCTTGACTAAGGCGGGCCGAGCTTAGCTTTTATGCGTATCGTAACCAGGAGGTAAAACTGTATCATATTGTATATTTTCAGTGAAATTGTAGGGGTCCGCTCCACATGAGCTCGACCTTTGACCCATTGTAACTGCTTAACTAGGGCGGGCCGAACTTAGCTTTTATGCTCATCATGATCAGGACGTTAAGTTCTATGTTTTAGGAGCTTTTGGGCCCAATCTGAGGGGTCCGTTTCAGTTTGAATATCCATCTATAGATGGATATCCATCTGCTGAACCTGCTGCTAGCTTGACCAACGTGTAGTGTGCCAACGTTTCAGTTTGAATATCCATCTACAGATGGAAGGGGCGCAGCCAGACCTTCAGAAAGGGGGGGGCAAGCCCCTGGGAGAGGCCTCCACCCCAAAAAAATACCCCTGGATATGAAAAACTCTACGGATTTCGGCCACTTTATTTTGTGAGGCCCCCTTTTTAACAATTTTTCTTCGTCTACTTTTGATGAGCTGGATTGAACCAGGACCCTCAGTAGGCATTGTACTGAGCGCATTACTAATTTGTATTGTTACGTACAGGAGATCAAACATATCTTAGCTGACAACAGGTGGGGTCGGCTTTTGAGTGTGGGGGCGGCTGTAATGACGAAAAATGTACCCCCATTTTGATACGTGTATTTAAGGCTTTGCAGCATTTGTTATGTGTATTTTCATGTTATAGTAGGTAGGTATGTACTTGTTTGTTAGCGCCGCGAAGCGGCGCAAAATTTTTACGGTTTTGCCTGATAAAACCCAGAAATATAGACGGTGGGCCTTGTAGCTCGGATAATAAGCTAAAAATGCTATTCATTCAATTCAGCGTTACGACGAACCGATGATGATGACTATGACTTCGTTATGACGATGACTACCGATGTGACGCCGCGAAGCGGCGTGAAAATTTTAACTTTACGTCCTGGAAAACGAAATGTTAATATTGTAACCACACCGTGAGGTGAGATGGCTTGATGAGATGATCCTGGCCTGTTTCCACTATTAGCTCTTCGGTCCAGCAAATTGTGCACCGCTGGAGCAGCTTCCGGGTGCCGATCTCCTCGTCTTTGCGTTCGTGTCGCCTTTTTCGGAACTCGGCAAACTAGCTAAACAGAGGCCCTGCTTGAAACTTAAAAGTGAATATTTTATGGAGGGAATGGGCCCTGGGGTCAGCAATTACCGCCAAGGAGAGCCTATGCCAGACACTTAATGAAATTCTTTTTCCCATTTCCCAAATTTGTATAAGCAATTGCGAAACTTATGTCATGCCGCGAAGCGGCGCGAAATTTTCCAGTTTTTGACTGCACTGCAAAGGCAATTTGTACGATAAATTGTTAATTTTTCCCGCAAAAGGTGGGGGGTCGACCCCCCCCCCCTCCCCCACCTTCTAAAAGTGCGGGGAGTTTGCCCAGACCTCCCCCCGACCCTCCCGTCGGGGACGCTCCTGGCAAAGGAAAATTGCTAAATTGTTTTGTACTACCACCGCCCCCCAATTCAAAAACGCATCAGACATATCAAATTACCATTTTTAAACCCAAGAAAACATTGCACCAGGTGGGTCAGAGAACAGCACATTACCGCTCATTATGACTGCGCCGACCACTGTGTGAGTCTGATCGGTTAGCCGAGTCCTCCGCTAGGTGGCAGTGCGCCTGCGGGAGAAATACAGTCTTCTCTGAGTCGCCGACGCGTGTGGAGCTGGCGGCTACTACGGACTCGAACATGGCGCAGCCGGCAGGGTCCGAGGGGATCGACCCCGCCTCAGTGCAACTACCCAGTGACGACGACGAACTCGTGCAGCCGGTAGCGATACCGGCGCCGAGTGTTGCGTCCGCTGCGATGGCGAGAGCAGGCGGATGAAGTAACGCCGATGCGGGCCGACGTCGGTGATTACGCCGTGACGGTCCCAGGTGCCGGTCGCCGGATCCTGCAAGGCGACTTGCGATCCGATGTGGAGAGCAGGCAGGTCACGGGCGTGCTGGTTGTAGGCCGTCCGGGTGCGTTCCTGGCGTGCGGCAGCGGCGCGCTCGGCATCGTCGGCTGCCCGCTGCCACTGGGGGGCAAACGAGCGCCGGTGGGCGGGTAGCATGTCTCTTGCCGGTGAGTTGAGAAGGATTTGGGCAGGCGACCTGCCGTCGGGGCCAGGCGTGTTTCGGTGCTGCAGTATTCCCCGCGCCCAGCTGTCGCTGTTCATGTGTCCGTCACGCCAGCAGCGGCGGATGAGTTTGGCGGCAAACTTGACGGCGGCTTCGGCTCGGCCGTTGGACTGGGCGTAGTGAGGAGAAGAGGTGCGGTGTAGCACGGCCCAGTTTTTCAGGAAGGCCTGGAAGGCGGCTGAGGTGAACTGGGGACCATTGTCGGACCAGAGGACTTCTGGGGCTCCGGCCAGGCAGAAGATGCCACGGAGTTCCCTGATGAGCGTCGAGGCACTGGCGTGTCGGCCGACCGGGCAGACTGTGAGCCACCCGGAGAGAGGGTCGACCGCCACCAGGAAGTATTGGCCGGCGTGTTGACAGAAGTCGGCGCAGAGGTGTTGGAATGGGCGGCTGGCCTGCTCGTGCGTGCGCAGCGTCTCTTTCGGCAGCGATGGCAGTTCCCTCTGGCAGGGCTGGCAGGCCTTGGTGATGTTCTCGATATCGTTGTTCATGTTAGGCCAGAAGACAATCTGGCGGGCTCGACTCTTCGTCTTTTCTTTTCCCTGATGGCTGGCGTGCAGCTCGGCGAGGACGGCTGCGCGCATCGGGCGGGGAATGACGAGCCGGCAACCACACACGACCAGTCCGTCATCGACAGCGAGGCGGTCGTGGACCGGCCAATATGGTCGCAGGAGCGCGGGAAGGTCGGCCTTCTGGGACTGGAAGCCGTCCATCACGGTCTGAAGAAGGATCTGCGTCTCCTCGTCCCGGTCTGCCGCTCGCCGTACCTCATCCAGCCTGAGGTCGGTGCAGAGTTCGCTCGCCTCGCCTGTGATGATTGCGGCGACGGTTGTGGCCGATCTGTCCTCGGCCAGCTCGTCCTCCTCTGTCGGCGGGTCCACCGGTGACCTTGAGAGGGCGTCGGCTGCCAGATGGTCCGTGCCGCGCTGCCACCGAGCAGTGAATGTCATCACCAGCAGTTTCTGCCGCAGGCGCTGGAGGCGCGGGTTTTCAATCTCATCCAGGTTCTTGGAGTTGAGGATTGGCACCAGAGGGCGGTGGTCGGTCAGCACGTCGAACTCGGGGAGCCCACTGAGGAAGAGGCGGCACTTGTGACACCCCCACGCCACCGCCAGCAGCTCCAGCTCGATGGTGGCGTAACGGCTCTCTGCGTCTGTCAGGAACCGGGAGCCGGCCTGGACTGTACGCCATGTGCCATCCAGCTGCTTCTGCTGAAGCAGGAACCCGAGCCCCTTCAGACGGCTCGCGTCGGTGGACAGCAGAGTGGGCCGCGTTTGGTCGAAAAAGGCGAGCGTGCGCACCGATGATAGCGCCGCCCGCGCCTTTTCGAACGCCACCTGGTGACAACTGTCCCAACCGAAGGTTCGTTTGGTGCTCAACAGGTGACGCAGCGGTTCCAGGTGCTCCGCAGTCTCCTCTGAGAACGGGGCCACCTGGTTGACGAGGCCGAAGAAGCCGCGGAGTTCGGTCAGCGTCTGAGGTGTTGGGAACGCTGCGATTGCGTTAGTGAGCGTTGGGTCGGGCAGATATCCGTCTTCTGCCACGATAAAGCCGGCGAACTTGACTTTCTTCCGCTGGTGTTGCGTCTTCGCCGGGTTTAGCGCCACCCCGCGATCCCGGCATCGAGCCAGGAACTCGCGGACCCGGGCGACGTGTGCGGACTTCGTCTTGCTGTAGATGATGACGTCATCAACGACGCGCTGAACACCGTCCATGTCGATGAAGCACTCATCCATCCGCCTGTTGTAATGTTCGCTGATGGACGAGACGCCGTACGGCGCACGGAGGTACTGATACCTCCCGAAGGGTGTGATGAAGGTCGTCAGATGGCGGGAAGACTCATCCAGAGGGCACTGGTGGTAGCCCTTGGCGGCGTCAAAAACGCTAAACCACTGGGCCTCGGATGCCACGATTGACGCGACGCACTCAGCTGGCGTGCTGGACTGGTACAGCTCCCGTTTCACGGACTGGTTGAGCTTGGATAAATCCACGCACAGACGGATGCCACCGGTTTTCTTGGGTGCCACCACGATTGGGGCGCACCAGTCGGTCGGCTCGACCACTGAGGTGATGATGCCGTCCTGCTCCAGCTTGTCCAACTCCTGACGGAGTGGCTCACGGAGGGATAGCGGAATGCGTCGCGGTGCGCGCACCGCGAATGGAGTGGCGTTCTCTCGAAGGTGGATCTTGAAGGTTTCCCCCGGCATCGCCCGGACGACACCGTCCAGCACGTCTGGAAACTCGTTGAGCGGGCTCTCGACCGAGGCTTTATGTCCGGTGGTGGTTGGTGGCGCTGTAGTCTGCCGAACAGTGGCAGGGGGCAGCACATGTGTCGTCGACGCGGCCGGCAGCGACGGCGGCGGCGGCGGCGTCGGCGGTGACGTCGGCGCCAGCTGGCCGCGGCCAGGCTCGGCGGCGGCGGCGGCGGCGGTTATCGCCCGTGGCGGGGCGGCGCGATGATCGAGTGTCGACTGACATCGGAGACCGCGCGGGGGAGACTCGGGCGCGCGGCGGCGGCGCCGTGCGGGCGGCGGCGTGGCTGGGAGAACCACGGTGGCGATCTGCTGTGGATAGTCGGGCGGTACCAGACGGAGGGCCCGAGCGGTTTTCCATGAGAGCAGGAGGCAGGGCACCCCTGGAATGATGTGCACCGTGTCGGAGACTGTGACGTCACCCAGGCAGAGATGAATTGGCAGACTGCCACGAGAACGGGCCGTGTGTCCGTCAACGGCGCGAGGGTGGGTCGTCGGTGGCTGGAGATTGTCGTTCATCTCTCCAATGCGATGGGCGAAGTCCAGACCAGCGACGGACACGTCGGCTCCAGTGTCCGGCAGCGCTTCCATCACCGCTGTCCGCAGCCCAGTCACGGACACTCGAACTGTCGGTGCCGATCCACGGGAGGTCGTTGCCAGGGTAACGGCGGAGGCCGACGACTCGGGGGGTGGGCGAGGGCTGCGACACAATCTGGAGATGTGGCCGTGCCGACCGCAGTTGTAGCATGAACGGTCGGCTGCCGGGCAGCGGGCCGAGCGGCTGTGGCGGTTGCCGCAGTTACGGCAGGCGGCGGGCAGCGCTGAGGCGACGCCCGTCTGCGGTGCACCGGCCCCCGACAGGCGTCGGGGAGGGGTGGGGCTGCGCGACTGAAATCTGACGCCGCGGCTGCTCTGGGCCCGGCGGTGGGCGCCACCGCGGTTGGGCTGCGTGATACAGGCGGAGATGGCGTCCGCGTTGCCGCCGGTGATGGTTGTGACGTCACGGGCGGCAGCCTCTTCTGAGCGGCAAATCTGGGTGGCCTGTTGCAGCGACAGGAGTTGTACCGCGCACAGACGCTTAATCGTTGCGGGGTCACGCAGACCAACCACAATCCGGTCACGGATGAGAGAGTCTCTGCAGGTATCGCAGAATCCGCAGTCCCTGCTCAAGTCGCGCAAGCGCGTGGCGAAGTCGTCAAATGATTCGCCGTCGAGTTGTTCACACATGTTGAACGTCCGACGCTGGATGACTTCGTTTACCTGGCCGCGGGCGTAGCATTCCAGGTGCATAAGGACAGCGGACAGGTCATTCCGCTGCACCTCTGGCGTATCAAAGTTCGCCACGATCGTCATTGCCTCACCCGGACACTGCTGTCACCGTGCCCCTGCCCGGGCCACCCCTGCCAAGGCCTCCCCTGCCCGGGCCGCCGCCGCCCACCGCCTCTGATGCCGGGCCGGTGCAGACGCCTCCGCCGCCGCCACTGCAGCCGCCGCCGCTGCAGCCGCTGCCGGCGGCTCCGGTGGCCGGCCCGCCACTCGAGGCACCACGGCGCTCTGAGCGACCCCGCCGCCAGCCAGAGCGCCTTATCGAGCTGATGTAAACAGTAATCGCACCGTACGGTCTTCTTTCTCGTGGTGTTTTATTTTGACCTTATGTTTATGCACGTCACCCGCCGGTTGACTGGTGGGGGTGTGTGAGTCTGATCGGTTAGCCGAGTCCTCCGCTAGGTGGCAGTGCGCCTGCGGGAGAAATACAGTCTTCTCTGAGTCGCCGACGCGTGTGGAGCTGGCGGCTACTACGGACTCGAACAACCACGGCTAGCAGGCGCTCCAGCTATAGCAGGCGCTCCAGGCGACGGTTAGCAACCCCTGGACAGGCTCGAGGGCCCCGTTCACAGACTCAATGACCCTCTGGATAAGCTCGAGAGGGCCCTGAACAGACTCAATGCCCCTTGGCAAGCCGAGAGGCCCCTGATCAGACTTAAATAGCCCCTGGGCAGGTTCGATAGGCCCCTGAACAGGATCAATGGACCATTGGGAAAGCTCGAGAGGCCCCTGAACAGACTCTAATGGCCCCTAGGCAGGTTCAAGAGGCCCTTGAACAGACTCAATGGGCACCTGGGCAAGCTCGAGAGGCCCCTGGGCAGGTTCGAGAGGCCACTGAACAGACTCAATGGGCCCCTGGGCAAGCTCGAGAGGCCTCTGGGCAGGCTCTAATGGCCCTGGGCAGGTTCGAGAGGCCCCTGAACAGACTCGACGGGCCTCTGGGAAAACTATAATGGGCCCCTGGGCAGGTTCAAGAGGCCCCAAAACAGACTATAATGGGCCCCTGGCCAGGCTCGAGAGGCCCCTGAACATACTCAATGGGCCCATGAACATGCTCGAGAGGCCACTGGGCAGATTTGTTTGGCCGTAGGTGGGCTCAATTGGCCCCTGGACAAGTGGACATGCTCTAGAGGCCCCTGGGCCGGTTTTGGGGGCCCTGAGTGGGCTCAATGGGCCCCAGGGAATGTTCTAAAAGTTCCTGGGCATGTTTGTGCGCCCTTACGTGGGCTCAATGGGGCCCCTGGACATGCTCGAGAGGCCCCTGGACAGTTTTTGGGCCCATCGGTGAGCTCAATGGGCCCCTGGACATGTCCAAGAGGCCCCCTGGGCTGGCTTCGAAAGCCTTTCAGTGTCTCTGAGGGCCCTTGACATGCACCAGAGTGACCCTTTCCTGGTTGGAGGGTTCCTCTGTGACTTTTTGAAAGCCATTTAGCTAATGCAAATGGTATCTGGGCCAATCTCGGCGGGGCCCCCTGTGACCCGTAATGAGGGGGGGGGCAATTACCCCCCTTGCCCCCCCCCCTCCTGGCTGCGCCCCTGCAGATGGATATCCATCTGCAGGGAACCTGCTGCTAGCTTGACCAACGTTCTACAGATAGATATCCATCTGCTGAACCTGCTGCTAGCTTGACCCAGGGTAATAGAGGACGCTTGACCAACGTCATCTCACCTAATATTCTACTTGGAGATCTTTCCTACTAGCTCTTTCCTATTTCATTTATATAAATTATCTGAAAATTAAGTCGAAAGTAAATTAATATTATGTTGAATTTTTAATATTTATTTTCTAAAAAGGTTTCAATAAATCATAAAAGATGAAAAAATCATTAAAAGAACTCATTTATTTATTCTAGTATAGTTCGAGATCTAGTTGAAGTACTCCAGATTAGTCTACTGCGGCGCGATTGTAACACAAAATTTACAGCGTGGTCACTCTCCCTTTTTAGACTTGGCATGGCCGGCTAAAGTGCTCGTATTTGTGCCTTATGGACCGTCGGCTTTTTAAGTGTTTTAAAAATGGCCCGACGAAAGAACTCTGAGTCCATAGGCAATGATAGTGACTATGTTGAAGAACCGAACTTCAGCGACCCGGAAGATTTTGTGGATGATATAGCTGAAGAAGGTAAGCCGGTTCATGGTTCCCCTCCCACCATGAGCTGCAATGCTTTTACACTTTATTTACCTGTAGTGGCATTGTTGTGCCCATAATTGTTATGCTTTGATGTGTTCCTTCTTCGGCCACCTTGGTATGGTGGTAGTTTTTTCCTCACTTTGGAATTAATTACAAATTGTCTGATTGCCACATGTGTAACATATGTTTGAATTCAGGGTGGGAATTCTACTTTTTTGTTGTTGGTGGTGGAGTATGTATCTTCACAAACAAAGAGTACACAAATAACCTGATGGTAGGCCGACAATAAGAAATACTGATACACTTAACACTAATGAATAATGATGAATGATAAACTACAAAACCAAATTCCCAGATCAAAATGTGCTGACAATTCTTGGTAGGTACCTATGCACTCATGCAGAAAAGCAATGTGTACTTAACTAAGCACACATTTTCTTTTTCAGGACAACAATTCAGAACAATGCCAGAAAACTGTTACATGGGGAATGGCGGTCTTGACCACTAACCAGGAAATGTGTCCATGTAATTTGATTCACTTTTTAGTGAATTTGTTTTCCAGTCTGGCTATGGCCCAACCAAATAACATTTCAAATCACAAACTGACCATATCATATAATTTAAATGATTTGCTACACAACAAAAATGCCCACCATTGGTAGCGGTGTGGTGTAATAGTGTTGTCCTCAATAAATGTGCCTGGTGTGGACACAGACCTATCAGCGTTGAGCTCGAGTTGAGTTGCCAAGAAGCAACTGAGAAGAGCGCTGAGTATATTTTAGATGGTGTTATACAACCTCTTTCACGTAGCGGATGCTCTTGATTTTTTTTTTTTTAAGGCCAAACATTTTTCATTCATATTTAGTTAATTTAGACTAACAAGCCCGATTGATAGATATATCAGACATAAAGCTTCGCCGGTATGCACCTGGTGACCTGGTGTTCTAGACACAGTACAAGGATTCTCATTAGCTATTTACGCCGAAAAACGATGGTCGTCTTAACAAAAAAAAATGGCACCATTGGCATCAGGAAGGCAAGCACTTTCTTTTCATACCATTTAATTGATCATTTAACCTTTTAAAATAATGATTATTTGCATAGTACTTGTTCTCAACAAATACCAGGTACCATGAGCTTTTCCAACAAGGGAAAAGGGTACTCAGTACACAAGGTATTTGTAGAGGAAAGTACTCAGTAGTGTAATCTTGTGCTCATCTCTTCTGAAGGAAGATAAGACATTTTTGGCGCAGGACGTCTCATGGTACGCTATTTTGATTTGTGTAGTGCTGTGTCTACAGCGGTGTGATTATTGAGTCAGATTGTTAGGTTCTTAGTTTCTTGTTTGTTTGTTTTTTGCTATTTTTAACACTACTGGCTGACGCTTTTCGAGATAAGCGACATGTACTCTGCCTTAAGGAAGAGCTGTGTTTTAACTTTGGCCCTACGCCTACTCACATGGTTCAGTATTGGTATTTGCTAATGAGTTGTCTGGATTAACCCATAATTTGTGATCAGTTCAAGTTTGTTCTCAGACAGAAGGCTGCATCATACATCATGTTTAATGTTTATATTTAAAACATAAATATGTTCATTTGAAACATGCATTGGAATAGCATAATATAGGTGCTGGCACTTCATCTTGCTGACCAAAGGTTTCCGTTTAGAGACACTTGGTTTTTGGAGGTTGGAAATCATTTTCTGCTTGATGTTGGTCCATTTTTTCTCATTGATGTCTGCTGTGCCTGGGAACACAAATATTCATATGAGTTTGGCATGTTTCTAAGGATATGTATTGCCTATCAAAAAGAGTACAAAAAAGTTCATTCTTTCCAGTCACAATTCTAGAGTACACAATCTCCTGGTACCCCTGTATACCAGCAAACAGCAACTTTTCCAACTGTGATGGGGTATGATAA
This sequence comes from Chirona hameri, assembly GCA_036785665.1. Classification (NCBI taxonomy): domain Eukaryota; kingdom Metazoa; phylum Arthropoda; class Thecostraca; order Balanomorpha; family Balanidae; genus Chirona; species Chirona hameri. Next base: position 39,050 of record JAXIVJ010008402.1, read on the forward strand.
GGTCACCAGGAACTACAATTTGTCTCTATTTTTATAAAGAAAATCAAGGACTAATGAACAAATCAGTCAGAGGGGCGGATCTATCTGTGGGTGGTGAGGGAGGGAGGGGAGGGAGCAAATCCAGTGGCATATTTAAAAGAAAAGTTGTTTGGGGGGGGGGGGGGTAGCAGACCGTCGGCCTTCAGCGATCTATTCTCCTGCCTCTCCGCCGTGGCTATTGTGTTGCTATGTTACGATACATTAATTGGCGAGACTCTTTACCGATTGCGATGCTCTCAGCGCAAATAACCCGCGTGAAAGGCACTGGAGATTTGAAAGGTACTTTAATGTGTAATATGGAGATTTGTTTGCTGACAGTGTTTGCCTTGTGAGTTCGGTTTGTTCAAGGTAACTTTATAATTTGGTTTGGTTTGTTAACAGTTCAAGTTGGGACATGGCTTTGTCTTTGTCTAAGCTTTTAGTTGAATCCAGTGGTAGTGGGTGGACGGAGGTAATTGTGGTGTTGGCTACAATTCAGTCCAACTTTGCAATGCATTGCAGTCAGTGACAGTGTGGCTGGATTTGGAATCTGGATATACTAAAACCAAGTTTTTTCAGTTTTCCATCATCTCATGTATTTCAGCAAAGAGACAAGAAGGTTGTTACATTGATCATGCATGTTTATATATGTTTATGCTGAAACAGCTTCTCGTTTAAATATTTCTGAGGAGTACATAACAAAAATCAATTTTTACCACAAGTCACAATTTGGGAGTACAAAATTTGTTGGTGGATATGGAACCAACACACATGAACTTTTCCAACACTGCAGCAAATACACCACAAAACGTTCCAACCCAACATCACACTCATGCGGCAATGGCCTTGGCCGGTACCGCCACACAAATAGTTCTTCGCACCATTTTCGTCTAATTTTTTTATCAACTGCGAAAAGTTTCTATATTTTAGATACAATGAGGGGCAATTCTTACTCTGTATGATCAATATATGTTATAAAATAAATAATCGTTATTCCTTGTCAGCGATTCACAATATTTTGTAAAACAGGATATTACAAAATTATCTTGCACTGCAAAATAAATACTTGATGGGTAGGGAAATATGGCAGCGAAGAAAGATACAGCTATGCCGCATCTGCTACAAAAGTGGCGCATTTCGTTAATTTGGCGGGCATTCAACCATTCAATGTTTGATTCTTTCTGAGCAGTAACGCTGTGTATGTATACCCAAACGTTTGACCTGCCCCGACTTGCATGAGTTGCCCTCAATTATCTTACTGCTGCCCCAGGCAGCAATTTCTTCCCCAAAATTTCAAAAGCTGCCCCGAAATTTCCAAAAGCTTCCATAATCAAAGAGATATTTGAGTTTGATTTTGACATCTGTAAAAAATAAGGCTCACATATTCTTCCTGAGCAGTATAGAGCAGAGCAGAATAGGGCCTCTAAACTGACAGCGTCGTCTCTCTTTACCCAACATGTAATGATAGCCATTTGTTTTCTTATGCAGCCACCCAAGAGCAGGTGACCAGGAGTGCCCCCTTCCTCTATCCCAACGACCCACAGCACCTTAACGTTAACACCAGAAAACATAATAAAGCAAGCTGCGGCACTCCCAGCTAAGAAATGGAAAGAAATGTAAATAAGCTTAAAAAGGAGCATAATCCATTATTAGATAGTATAAAGTAAAAATAAGAGAAGGAGAAGGTTTTAAGGTCAGCCTTGGGATATTTTCGTCTTTCATTTCTCGATCCTCGGGTGGTTCGCAATCTAGAGGCTAGCACTATCAGCTGGAGTTGATGCAGCAGTTGGTCGCCAGCGCACATTACTTCAAAATTAGCAGGCCCATGCCCATCTGGAGCCCAGTGATTTCCCTAAAGTTGAGGCCCCGCACCAGCCCATGGTCCATAGGGCCAGCCCATGGCCCATAGGGCCAGCCCGGCACATGACGAACTCTGGTTGCAACAAAGCATTTATGATGATGTAACTCGCCTGGTTGACCTTGACCTAAGGTCAACTTTTTAAGTAGACTTAATCTGGTCACCATGCATATGATTCAGATCGCCTTGAGACAAACATGTTACCGTCAAAATGATTGCCTTATCTTTATTAGGTAAAAAGTTATTTGCAAAAACTTTTGCCAAAAAATAGCCTTTTTGACCTTTGATGACCTAGATCCTTAACTATTGAGCTGAGCAAAAATTTGAGGACACTAGCGATTGCATTTTTCAAGAGTTTTTGATTGCTTTTTCCGTTTGTTCCTAGCTATCATAGTTCCCGAGATATTTGGGGGTTTCTGGAGCAAAGTCCTGAAACTGGAAAATCTGACCTTGAATACCTCGGGTGACCTCAATATTGACTTGAGCCAGAAATGAACGAAATAGTTTTAAAATGATCTTTGAATAGCTTTCGAACAGTATTTTCGGTTTTTGTCTACTTTCCATAGGAGCCGAGTTCGAGGGGGGGGGGTGTCGAAACGCCCCCCCCCCCCCCCCCCCCCCCAGCACGGCGAAGGTGGCACCGAGCACCAGCACGACGTGGGTGAACGGGTTAACCCGCGACTTACTGGGGGAGGGATATTTTTTGCCCCCTCCCGTTATTTTGCAATAACTCCTAAACGAACACCGGTATCATCACCAAACTTGCAGTACCTTCTCTCACATCAATTCTACACATGTTGGCACAAGTAAAAATATGAGGCTATGATAGGTCAACCGGGAATGGCGTCAGAGTGACGTCATGTTCTTCGGTTTGTGTTGCAAAATAATGGTTTGCGGAAAACGCTGTCAAAGGTACGATGTTTAAGATAAACTCAATTGTCTACATCAAATTACTGACAATAAACCGGGCTATCAAACTGCTGTCTCGGATTTTTGAGGTTTTTTTATTCAAAATTTTGTGAAATCCAAATAAAAAAATTATGTTTACAAAATTTTCAAGAAACCATTAGAATTACCCAAAAACCAGAATATATGTGATCGGGACATGTGCGGTGAATATGTGTACCAAATGTGAAGTCGATATCTTCAAAAATGACTGAGTTATGACCTTTAAATGACAAAAATCGACCACCTCTCACAGCATTACTATGCATAAAAAACGTTTTTCCATTTTTGCTTTTTATTTATATTTATATGGAACAAACAATGTTCTAAGGTCATTGTTCGCGTTCTAGACTAAAAACAAACCCATAAACATGTGTTACAACGCCTAATGACCGTAATCTGCAGTTTGACCTCGTGACCTCGGATGACCTTGACATGACCCAAGGTCATAAACAGCTTAGAAAGTTACTTAGAAGTGTCACACACGAATCATACCGATTTATCGACAGCTTATGCGTTTAATATCGCAATTTTGCGCGACAATTCCATCCATCGAGACCTTTTGACACGGTCAAATATTTTGTACTTGACTTGACCTGTGACGTCATCGGTGACCCCGAGGTCAACAATATTATGTTTCCCTCGATAAATTTTCCAGGGCTATCGAATGCCGTTTGAATTTTTACATTCAGTCCAGTAGTTCCGGAGATCCGAGGGGGGCACAAAATAGCCCCCCCCCCCCCCAGTAAGTTGCGTTATGAACTATACCCCAGTAACTCGCGGGTTAATGGGTGAACGGGATAACCATCCACTAGTGATATCAATTGCAAAAGCCTGGAAGCTGATCTAAAGGTCTGAAACTAATGAAATCATCTTGGTTTTTATTAATTTACTTCGAATGTTTTGATGGGATAGATCTCACAACAAAAACAAAAAAACAGGAGCAAACAGCGAGCGCCGAAGCGTCTCGAACCCACCTTGACAAGGTGGGTGAGATCTGCAGACCAGCGCTCTCTCAACTGAGCTACACGGGCAGACGAATCATCACGTCGGTTAAAACTGGCAAATTTGAGCAAGTTTTTTTAATTCAGCTTGAGAATGTCAACAAATGCACATAACTCCAGGAATTTTCTCCTGCCCTGGGAACAAATTCTGTCCTGGGCTGGGCATCATCTGCATGCCGGGGTGGCATACTATAACCATAGCAGTTGCAGCACCTTCAAACCCCAATACACACCTCCAGAATAGCAGCCCCGTATATTGTATGGGTCTGTACTTCCATAGGTTTAAAATAAACCACTTAAATTGTTGCCCCTTCTGCCTGCTTGCGAGGCCCACATAGCCTTTTAAAAAAATTGCTTGGTTTTCGTCAGAAGTTGCTGGGGTAACTAAATGCATCATGTCTGTGGTTGTATCCCTGACTTGAGGGAGTGATACAAGACATATTTGTTGAAAAAGATACTTTGCATTGTAAAACAATATGGTCATAGATAGCTGGTTTACCTGACCATGACATATTGGTACATAGATAGCTGGTTTACCTGACCATGACATATAGCTGGTTTACCTGACCATGACATATTGGTGGCGGAAAAATTATATCTAACTGAGGTCTGGACAGCTGTAAAATGACATCATTGCAAATACAAAATTCATCAACTTTCTTACAGTTACGATGTGCAATGTAATGGTAAACTGATTGCCGATAATTGATGTGTCTGTTGCAGAGCTGCTCGGAGATGTTCTGCAGCACCGGCCAAAGGAGACTGGAGGGTTTGAGTCCATTATTGTTGTAGATGGAATTCCACAAGTGGTCAAGGAGGAAAAGAAGTAAGTATTGCACTCACTTCGGTATTTCAGAATGATGTGATACCATCATATTTCATTTTTTTGCAGTTTGATTTATTTTCTAATGCATCTATGCAGTTCACATATCTTTTGTCATTTTCTGGTGTTGCCCACCAGCTAAGTGGTATTTTCCAGTTAAAGGTTGCATTGCTTGACTAAATGTTTGGTTACGAGCGAGCGAGTTCGTCCGTGGTATGTGGGAAAAATATGAATATGAGCGGCCCAACCCGGCTCGGCTCGGTCCAACCCGTGGCGTCGCTTTTGAGAAGCTCATGTCTTTAAAACCGCACGTCCGATTGACAAACTTTTTTTTTTTTTGCTGAGCAGCCCCATCCAACCTACTCTGTTTGAGACCAGTGCCGACTCACGTGGGTGACTACCACTGCGCGTGGCGCGTGCCGCGTGAGGGGTGCTGAAAAGTAATTTTTTTCTCGCAAAAACTCCGCAACGGCTGGGCTGTGAGCAAATTTGGTATATAGTTTGGGACCCCTCAGCCGCCACTTTTCCACAAGTCGGGGGGGGGGGGGGGGGTGCGTCTGCACGTGTGCACCTGCACACCAGTATTCTATATCTCGGGAACGGCTGAGCCGATTTTATTCGAATTTGATGTGTGGTTAGGGACCTCTCAGCCGCCGCCTGCCCACATCAGGGGTGGGGTGCCTCTGCACGTGCGCACCCCTATTATATATCTTAGGAAAGACTGAGCTGATTGTGTTTTAATTTTGTGTGTCGTTAGGAACCTCTCAGCCGCCAGTTTCCCACAAGTCAGGGTGGGGTGCCGCACGTGCGCAACCTGTACCTCAGAAACTACTTCCCCGATCGAGTTGAAATTCCCCATACATTTATTTCGCGCTCGCTCGTTCATCGCCAACTACGGCGCCTTACTGGTTAACATTAATTGATTGATAGCATTTATTTCCAAATATGCTTGGGTAGTGATACAATTCCTATTCTGCTTCATCTGCTGATGTTCTTCTTTCTGTGTAGGGCTGGGTCAGATCAGAAGACCCGGCTAGAAAAGCTGCAGAACATCATAAAGAAGCTCTACAACACCTACGGCACCGTCACCAACGAGTATTGGCCAGTTGACTCCAACAACAAGACCAAGGGGTGAGCATGCAATCGAACTGTCTTCGGTGGATTTCTTAGCTGAATAATCACAACAGTTGTGGCACCCATAAGCCCCAAATCGTCATCATCTTCATGTGAATTTCTTAGTCAGTGGCGGAAGATACTGATGTGTTTGAGCTCCCAGCCTGTGGCACCTTTATGCCACCACTGAGATAGGCTTCCCTGCTGTAGAGATTTGACGGAAACAGGGCTCCTGATCTTGGCATATAGAATTCCAGTGGGGTCGCCGACCCCGAGGGGGTAAAACCAAACTACGATTTTGATCCCAAGGCAATGCCCCGATCGTATTGCCGGCCACTAGTAGTTAATCTGGTGCTGACTGCTGGTAGCTGGCTGCAGCAGATGCCGCCAGCTGCTCCGGATCAGCCTGTCTGCGCTGCCCCTGTGTTGACCCGCTCTGGGCTGTGCCGCCGCCAGCTATGTGTTCTTCGAGTACAAGCGGGCCGAGCAGGCTGCCGAAGCAGTGAAGGCCACGAATGGACACAAGCTCGACAAGACGCACTCGTTCGTTGTCAACCTCTTCACCGACTTTGAGAAGTAAGAGCCGCGCACTATGACCAATGCGATCAGCCTGCCCTAAATATAGTGTTTTGATCATCATCAGTGATGCAATATATAATATAAAAATATAACAAATAAAACCATCAAAGATAAAGTGAATGTTGAATATTTTTACAGTGAGGCGTTCAGGTGTTTGTATACCTGGAATGCCACAAATCAACAGCAAGCTTGTGAGTGAAATATAGTGTAAAACGTGTGCCACTGATTGGATGAGCTTGGACTTGGTTTGCTAGACTCCAGGTGCGCCTTGCCTCTTCTGGTTCATTTGACTTGCGTTCTGCCAACACTTGTTTTATACTTTTTGTTGCTGATATATTCATCTCCATGAAGCTCTGTTCAATATGAATATGTTATGGTCGCCATGTAACGACTGTGCAGCAGCAGTGCTCCTGAGCCCAACTGTAAAGCTCTGTTAATGCTTGTTTGTGTGCATGTGTCTGTGAAGGCACGCGGACATCGCGGAGAGCTGGGAACCTCCGGAGCCGCTGCCATATCCCGATCTCGGCAACCTGCACTACTTCATCGAGGTAAGCGTCTGACGGCCCGCTCCGCCTCACGGCCCGCTCCGCCTCACGGCCCGCTCCGCCTCACGGCCCGCTCCGCCTGACGGCCCGCTCCGCCTGACGGCCCGCTCCGCCTGACGGCCCGCTCCGCCTGACGGCCCGCTCCGCCTCACGGCCCGCTCCGCCTCACGGCCCGCTCCGCCTCACGGCCCGCTCCGCCTCACGGCCCGCTCCGCCTCACGGCCCGCTCCGTCCCCGCTCCGCCTCACGGCCCGCTCCGCCTGACGGCCCGCTCCGCCTGACGGCCCGCTCCGCCTGACGGCCCGCTCCGCCTCACGGCCCGCTCCGCCTCACGGCCCGCTCCGCCTCACGGCCCGCTCCGCCTCACGGCCCGCTCCGTCTGACGGCCCGCTCCGCCTCACGGCCCGCTCCGCCTCACGGCCCGCTCCGCCCCCGCTCCGCCTCACGGCCCGCTCCGTCCCCGCTCCGTCCCCGCTCCGTCCCCGCTCCGTCCCCGCTCCGTCCCCGCTCCGCCTCCGCTCCGGACTTCAGCGGTGCCGGACCGGCGGGCCGCCAGCGGCCGGTGACCTCAGCACGCCCTGTAAGCTGCTCTGTCAACGTCATGGGACTCATGTCCAGCCTTGGAATTTGGGCCATTTTCTGGACTTTTTCGGGTCCAAAGAATTTTGCTCTTCATATTTGTTCAGGAAATTTGCTCTCTTTTCGCCTGATCTTACCGACATTGTAGTACAAATATAATTCAATTTTCCTCAAAGATTTAATATCTATTACAAATCAGGATTTTTACTTTCCAAGTAAAATAATTGAAACAAAAACGAAAATTTTTACTTGCCTGACAATACAGTTTTACTCTCCACCTATGGGTTTTTACTCTCCGGGACCAGGTCATGAAAAATGAAATGAAAAATCCAACACTGCTCATGTCTAGCCATAGGCGCTTAATAACTATAACATTTGCAAAGCCATACGCCCCAATCATTGTCATTGGTTTAACAACAACTATTTTGACATTATGACGTGGACTTGGTCGTGTCCGAGGTTCAGGTTATTTGTAGGATGATAGCCTGTCTCAGGTTTCCTTTTTTTCGTTTTTTTTTTGTTGGGGGGGGGGGGGGCTGGTGCTGAAATTTAGGATGAATAGTTTTATAGGAGTTATTTTGTATTTATCTTCTTATTCCATTCTAGTAAATGTTAAAATTCGGTTGATTGTAATGTTTGGCAAAACCTTTGAATCGCTGCTTATCTAAGCAGCTGTTTGATGAACAATGATGGTGTTAAAATCACATAACTGTCGGTTCTGATTTGATTCTGTGGTTCCTGCCAGCCTGTAGATATTATTTTACTTATTACCAGATGTCCAAAAATGGATTTATCCATGTTAACCCGCGCGGCGCTGGGGTCTCCATCCGAACGCGCCGCGCTGGGGGGGGGGGGGGTAAATTTTACCCCCCTCCCCTCTTATCTCCCGAACCAATAATCGCAGCGAGACGCGCAAGGCGGCGATCGGAAGCTCTCGATGGGAAGATTCTAAGTAATTCTTAAAATTTTATTTAAAAGGTCACATCAGGTCAGGGTCAGGTCAAAGGTCAAAACCACCTGTTTTCGAGATTATTGGCTGCAGAGACCGGACTTGGACTATCAACAGCAGCGCGCCGAAACTCTGCCAAAACACTTCTAAATATAAGGAGAGGGTAATGCTTGAGTATGAATATCATACTAAGTACAGGTCAAGGTCAAAGTCAGGTCACAAAAGGTCACACTGTGAAAAAGTAATATGAAACCCATGTGACACATGTCTCATGGGTTGTTTCAGACGTAGAATCCAAAAATAATGGTTATTTTGACATTTGACCTCAAGATCAGGCAAAAAAGGTCAAATTTTGAAATCCAAAATTTGCAATAACCGACACATGTTTACGGTTCAGTTTTGCCACAGCAATCCAATGGTGCAATTTGTTTTTGTGTACGATGTCTAGAAATGTCAAAATTTTCGATTTTTAAAAATGCGTCCATCACATTGAACACTTATTAGTGTCATTTGGGGGTCAAAAATAGATATTTGTTTGAAATTTGGAATAGTCACTCATTAGAGATGGTTATCTGACATATCTTCCGGTTTTTTGAAAATTCTTACAATTTTGGATTTTGTAAACTTTGAAAAAATAAAAACGATTTTTTGCATTTTGGGGATCAGAAAATCAAAATTGTGCAAATCCGAGATAGCCATCTTGTAGAGAATTTCATTTCCTTCCTTTTGACGTGCTTTGTTTGCAATTTGCTGCAATACTCGCTGTTCTATCATCGATCAAAGTTTCGTCCATTTTGGACCGAAAATGACGTTACATGACGTCACTAAAACGCTATTTTCGCAAAAACTTCTCGACCGATTTTCTCCAAAATTTATCTGAAGGCGTCAAATCGATGCCAGATAAGGTACTGAAAGTTTCGCGTCGATATCTAGTGTAGTTTTGAATCTATAGCGAAAACCCGGGAGGGGGGGTAAAATTTACCCCCCCCCCCCCCAGCGCCGCGCGGGTTAACTCCCGTTACCATTTGTAGGTCGTTGGCCAGTGAATAGTTGGTGTCAGGAACAGGGGCGGATCCAGGGGGTGGCCGCAGCGGTCGCGCCCCCCCCCCCCCCGCCAGAAGGGCTCCCCACGGGCTGTCTGTCGCCGGGGGCCTGGCGGCGCCCGGCGATGGACAGCCTGTGAGCACGCAGCGTCCCTATGGACCGCTTGGGCGCCCCTTTTGAGCGCCCTGTTGAAAGTAACTTACCGAGTATCAGGTCATACAGGTCATGACCTGGTCCTTTTGACCCGAGGGGCCTTCCGGCCAGTGACGGCGTCCTTACGGCCAGTGACAGCGCCCTTTCGGCCATTGACGGCGCCCTTTTGGTCAGTGACGGCGCCCTTTCTTTGGAAGGCGCCCCTAAATTGGCCTGCGGCCACCCCTCCTAAAATATCCTGAATCCGCCCTTGGTCAGGAATGTGGGCTGCTGGGCGGGCAGTGTGCCGGGGAATGGGAGGCCCTGCTCGAAAGCTTACGACTCCTACCGCAACATGTCACTCAAGGTCGGTCGGGGCCGATTGCGCGTCGCTTATGCCAGCGTTTTTTGCGTTGTTGAGCCTTCTTTGGGGGCCCGATCGATATGAAAGGCGAAACGGCACCGTTTCTGACCGCGCAGCGTCGATTGGTGAAGGTCCCGAGTCGCTATCTCTGAATAGGTTTCTGAGTTTCAGCGTGCAGTAGCGCATACTTTTATCTGGGCCTTGTGGGCCTTCTCTAAGGAACTGGTAGGTATGAAATGCGAAATGGCTCCGTTTCTGACCTCGCCTCGTCAATTGGTGAAGGGTCCCGTGTTGCTATCTCTGATAGGTCTGAGTTTCAGCGTGACAGTAGCGTTGTCGGATCTTTGGGCCCGATCGGTATGAAAGGCGAAACGGCACCCCTACAAGAGCGTAGATTTCGAACAGTCAAAAAGTGCCCGTTTCGCGATGGGAAAGTGCTGACGAGCATAAAAAATAGACTGAGACATGGCTTTCCGAACAATGGGCCGGAACGCGACAGTGATGCGACACATTGTCAAAAAAATAAGCCGAACCTCCAAATTACCAACATCTGAAATTTACGCAGTAAGGAAAACTGTTACTTTTCAACACAAACAAAATTAAAACCTCCCAAAAGTTGTTGCGTATTCAGTTACAACCCCCCGCCACCGATATCATCGTCATCGGGGCCATGGATAACCCTGGACACTAAAAACACGTATGCAAAAGACGGCAGTACTTAGAGAAATTTGGGCTTAACGTCCCACCACTCTATTTAGGTATACGGGGGACGATACATCCATACATGGGTTGCGGTCGTGGGAGTGTGAGAAGGTTGAACCCGGGGACCTTTCAATCACCCAGACAAACGCTCTACCCCACTCGACCACGGCGCCCCCCGTCGGCAGTACTTTAGACTGAGACTTGAGCCCAGTTTCCCATATACACATACGCAAGTCGCAAACGATACCCAGGTACCTTTTAACATATGACCGAGAGTCTCGGTCCCCAACTGACGCCAAGACCATATCTGTACATGCAATACGACTGACTATTCATCAACCTTCCACATCATAATATATGCACATATGGCATATATGAAAATAGGTTGTGTAGAAACGCGTAAAAAAAATAAAAAATGAGAAAAATGACTGGTATTACGCATTACAAAATTTGTTCGCCGCTGGCGAAAAATTTGTTCCGCGAACTTACATCGTGGAACCACTTTTCTGACACTAAATTTCGAATGGTGAAACAATGAAATATCTAGCTTACGTAGTTGCTGAGTTTCAGCGTGCAGTGAACTTTGGCAATGCAATCTATATCCCCGTATACCCGCCATCGGCCCGAACGACATGGCGCGCCGCCTGGTGGTAAAAATAACGCGTTGCCTCCCATTACCCCGTCCCCGTGTCACCCGGCGTGCCTGCCCCCTCCCTTCCCCAGCCTCCGTCGCTGTGCCCGTCCCCCTCGCATCTGACCCCCCCCCCCCCCCCCCGCCCCGCCCGACCACCAGGAGAGCGACTGCTTCAACCAGTATGTTGTGCTGTCGGAGGCGGGCGCCTCGACCGCCATCTACGCCAACTCGATGCCCGAGGCCGACTCTGGTCGAGAAGCGCAAGGTGAGCCTGAGCGTACACCGCACACCGTGTACTGTATACAATGGAGACTGCATGCTGTACAGTCGTGCACCGCACACCGCGTACTCCACCATACCGCACACCACATCGCACACCGCACACCGTGCAATGTGTTTTAACTCATAATAAACAATAATTCCGCCCTGGGCCTGTCCTCCAGACCTGCATGTTTCCTAAAATAAGTGGTCAGAAGAGGAGGGAAGGAACCCATGATGAACCCTGAACCCTGGCCTGAGTTCGATTGTGACCCCGGAGCGTGCTGTTAGTATCTGGAGCCGCCAATGCACCGAGGAGGGATGGGTGATCCCGGAGCGGTGCTGTTAGTATCTGGAGCCGCCAATGCACCGAGGAGGGAAGGGTGACCCCGGAGCGTGCTGTTAGTATCTGGAGCCGCCAATGCACCGAGGAGGGAAGGGTGATCCCGGAGCGTGCTGTTAGTATCTGGAGCCGCCAATGCACCGAGGAGGGAAGGGTGACCCCGGAGCGTGCTGTTAGTATCTGGAGCCGCCAATGCACCGAGGAGGGAAGGGTGACCCCGGAGCGTGCTGTTAGTATCTGGAGCCGCCAATGCACCGAGGAGGGAAGGGTGACCCCGGAGCGTGCTGTTAGTATCTGGAGCCGCCAATGCACCGAGGAGGGAAGGGTGATCCCGGAGCGTGCTGTTAGTATCTGGATCCGCCAATGCACCGAGGAGGGAAGGGTGACCCCGAGCGTGCTGTTAGTATCTGGAGCCGCCAATGCACCGAGGAGGGAAGGGGTGATCCCGGAGCGTGCTGTTAGTATCTGGAGCCGCCAATGCACCGAGGAGGGAAGGGTGACCCCGGAGCGTGCTGTTAGTATCTGGAGCCGCCAATGCACCGAGGAGGGAAGGGTGATCCCGGAGCGTGCTGTTAGTATCTGGAGCCGCCAATGCACCGAGGAGGGAAGGGGACCCCGGAGCGTGCTTAGTATCTGGAGCCGCCAATGCACCGAGGAGGGAAGGGTGACCCCGGAGCGTGCTGTTAGTATCTGGAGCCCTGCCGCCAATGCACCGAGGAGGGAAGGGGTGATCCCGAGCGGCGTTTCCTGAGGCACCCCGCCGGACAGGTCTAGCCTGAGTCTCTGAATTTGGTGGCCGGGTGTTCAGTGTAGCACACGTGATTCTGACCCCAGGGCTGGTCAGAATCACGTGTGCTACACTGAACACCGGCACCAAATCAGAGACTCGGCCTAGACTGTCGGCCGGGTGTCAGGAAACGGCTCGGGACACCTCTCGGGTCAGGAAAGGGATCGGGACCGTGAACACTTGTATAACAGCTATGCAAACAATTGAATGTCTGTTGCCATTGAAACGTGCACGGAGGCTAAAGTAGGTGATGTATGTACTGTGATAATTCAAAATCGTAGAAAGATGAGAAACATGTTTACATGTTTTTCAGAGTTCGAAGATTTGCACTGGGCCGTCGCTCGGAAAGTGGGAGGAGCCTTGTGTGTGGGTGTGGGGGGGGGGGGGGGTATGGGTGTGTGGGGGGGGGGGTGTCTGTCCAACGGAGCATATTGGCACGTGGAGCCCAAACGGCTTGGTCAATTTCGACGCTGGTGGCACCGATCGATGCGGCAAAACGGTGGACAGATGATGGTACCATTTTCGGGTCAATCGATGGCACGTGCCAAGTGCCAAAAAGTGGGCACCAACATTTTTCTTTTTCGCCTCAGGTCACATGGTTGGTGACACAGACTTGCTACTCGCAGGTCACGTGCGCGATACAGCGGCCCAAAATCCATTAATGGCTGCCGATCCTGAGGGGGGCAAAATAAACCCTCCAGGGGGTAAAACCAAATTACGATTTTGACCCCAAGGCAATGCCTCTATCGCATTGCCGGTATCTAGTATACTAGTATACTAGAGGCCGGCAATGCGATCGGGGCATTGCCCTGGGGTCAAAATCGTACGATAATTCCGTAATTTGGCTCCAGCCGGTCAGGCCGCCGCTGATTGGTCGTTGCGGTGACCTCAGACTGTGACGTCACCACAAGCCGCCACTGGACGGCGTGACTCAGTGCTGTGCGGCACAGTATCCACGGCCGTCCGCCACCAGCTGACAGCGGAGGCCCGCTCCTTCAAAATAGTAATTTGGTTTTACCCCATGGGGGGGGGGCTTATTTTACCCCCCCCCCCCCCCCCCCCAGGATCGGCGGCCATTAATGGATTTTTTGCCGCTGTATCGCGGACGTGACCTACGAGTATCAAGTATGTGTCACCAACCTTGTGACCTGAGGAGGCGAAAAAAGAAAAAAATGATGGCGCACACTTGTTGGCACTTTCCACGTGCCATCGATTGACCGGAAAATGGTACCATCGTCTGTCCCCCGTTTTGCCGCATCGATCGGTGCCACCCGCGTCGAAATCGGCCCGGCCGTTTGAGCTCCACGGACCAATTGATTCGTTGGACAGACGCACACACAAACACACACACACACACACAAACGCAAACAAGCTCCTCCCACTTTCCGAGCGACGGCCCGGTGGAAATCTTAGAACTCTGAAAAACATATAAACATGTCTCTCTTCTTTATACGATTCGAATTAGTGCTAGTTTGGACATGCACTCACCAATCATGGCTACAAATAGCGTTTGTAATTGTACCCATTGATCAGTGATCCAGTATGTGTGTCGTCAATAACCTACAGAGCCGTCCACGGCGCCGCCATCTTCCCGGCGGCAGACCTAACGTAGTCAGTGCCGAGTCTTGGCCTGGAGTCGGGAGACATACCCGCCCTCTCGGGAGACATACCCGCCCTCTCGCCCTGTGACCTCGCCTCCAGACGGCCACCTCCACTAGGGTGTGTCATCATTCAACTTTTCATCTTGGATCATCAAAAAAAATGTGTTATTCTTTGGCACATGGGCATACAAAGATGATTGGTGGCTAACACTCCACAAAAGAATCGGCGTACATGTGGCTAAAGTCAATCTCCTAAAAGCCTCATTCAGGTGTATTAACCCGCCATTGCCCGCCAACCCGCCATTGACTGCCATTGCCAAGTTTAACGCTCCCCCTTGATGAATTTGCATAATAGCTCAAAAACTAATAGCGCTATCAACGTGAAACTTCGGGTACACTTCTAAATCGTTGTTACGTCCTGTGTGCAAAACAAAAAGAAGCAATTTCGTCGACACATTTCCGAATTTTAGTGAATTTGTGACGTCACGACACGAGTTTTACACAAATATCAGCTCAACTTTAACAGATCGTACCATATTTTGAGCGAAATGCAATCCAAAAACGTCAAAAGATAGCAAATGACAAGGGTGTCATGGCAATGGACATGGCAATCTCGGATTTTGGCAATTTTGGTTTTTGACCACCCCAAAAAAAAAACATTTTTTGGGGGGAAAATGACCACAAAATCAAATTTTTGCAAATATATTTAAGATTACAGTCACTATATTCGCTATAACTCGATTTTTTGTTTCGACGAAATTGCTTTATTTTTTCACAGATGACGTAAACGTGATTTAGAAGAAGTTGCCCAAAGTTTCACGTTGATAGCTCTATTAGTTTGTGATATATTACGAAAATGCATCAGGGGGGGGGGGGCGTTTAAACGCACACCCCCCAGTCAATGGCGGGTTAATGCATCCGAATAGGCTCTTAGGAAATTGACTTTAGCCACATGTACGCCGATTCTTATGCGGAATTTTAGGCACCCATCATCTTTATGCCCATGCGCCAAAGAATAACACATTTGTTTACATATTTTTGTTGATGACACACCCTACTGCACAATCACCAGCATGCTCCGGTGGCCAGCAATTACCATGTAGTCACGCGTCAAACGCAGTCATGAGGCGCCATGTGACCTTCGTTGTCGGAGCGCCCTTAAACCCCAATCATCATCATCATCTATATCTCTGTGTGCAGCTATGGACGGAGAAGTACATCAAGTGGTCGCCACTGGGCACCTACCTGACCACCCTGCATGGTAAAGGTGTGGCGCTCTGGGGCGGCGAGAACTTCGGACAGATCAGGCGGTTCTCCCACCCGGGCGTGGAGTTCATCGACTTCTCGCCGTGCGAAAAGTGAGTCTGAGCGGGACGTATGCCGAGGTGGGGCAGCGGGCGGGCGCCCCGCGGGCCGGCGGCCGGCCGGGGCACCAGTGTCGGCAGTCTCGGAAACGTGCCGTGGTCGCTGCAGTGGAGGGTGGTGGGACTAAACAGCTGACTGCGTGGTTGGCGGTGCTAAGTGCTCCGACGCAGCTAGCATGCCACTGCTCTGGCGCGACCTGTTGACTGGTGAGAGAGCAGGACGTGGTGCGGCTGACTGGCCCGGGTTCGCCACCGTCTGGCAGTGTTTCAGGACTTGATTTGGATGTACCACAGGCCTCAGTCATGTGTTCTGTTCCCCTCTGTAGACGCTCTCGATCTCTGCGACTGTTACCGCTGAGGGCGGTGTGGTTTCGCCACTGGGACATTCCACATTTCGGCAATTTTTCCCAAAAATTATCATCCTCATCTCACAATTTGTTTGGATATTTGGAATCCTGATACTGATTGATGGATTTAATTATGAGTAGGGACAGCCTGTGCAGTGTGCACTGGAGGGAAAGCCGGGTAAGAATTGGCATAGGTGATAACTTATTATGATGAGCGGGTTTAAATTTAAAAAAAAGTATTGATAAAGTCGAGTAGATGTTTTTTGGCTGAATTTTCCACTCTTTATGCTTATTTCTAGCCATAATTGTCCACTCTAAACCCCAGCTCCAAAACAATCATAGGACCCTGGCACCGTCTCAGACCACGCCGGATCGAATAGTGAAGACCCCGCCCAAATCGGTCCCATAGTTTTGGAGTATGACGTTGTCGGCAACGATTGTTTGCGGTTTTGGTCCAATTTGGTCCACTTAGATTAGACCAAAGTGGATAAAACTCAACATCGCACTGTTTTGGACCACGCCGGATCGAATGGCGAAGACTCCACCCAAATCGGTCCCATAGGTTTGCAGATATTCGCTCGTTACCCCTCCCCCTTTGGGGTAATTCGAAAACACGCACGTATATCGACGGACAATATGGAAATTAGAGGGAAAATACACCTTTTTGATGTGTTGCGTTGTTAGGCAATATATTGACGAGTATTTTGCAAAGTCAAAAATTGAAATCAGGTG